>CAEFZY010049155.1:0-90986 GCA_903066815.1 Brachyrhaphis roseni
TATATATATATATATATATATGTTGTGTTAGTTACAAAATTGCATTGAATTACAATAACAAATTAACTTTCCAGTCTCCTAAAATCAGAAGGAACACCTTCCTGACCTACCTTTCCCAAACTCTTGTCGACCTTGCGGAAGCATTTATTTAGAGACAAGTTGTGACGAACGGAGTTCTTCCAGCCTGTGGGAGCATTGGAGAAGTAAGGGAAGTGCTCCAGAATCCACCCGTAAATTTCTTTAACGGGCAGAGACTTGCTGGGAGACTGCTCGATAGCCATGTAGATGAGGAGGGAAAATGAGAAAGGAGGCTTAGATTTCAGCGAGTCCCGCTCCCGGCCCCTGTTTTGCGACAAAGATGACGAGGACGACGAAGGGCCCTGGTTTTGTTTGTAGTCTCCTTCAATGTCAAAAAGGGGGCTACCACTTGTCTGAGCTTCTGGGCCCCCGAGAGTGAAGTTCTGGAGCAGGTTCTCGTGGAGCCAGTTGAGGTTGGTGAGCTCCTCATCCTCTGCACCTGAAGCGCGATCCACGCTAGTCGCCAATGGACTGGATGCGCACTCTGCCTCGGGCAGGGTCCCCACACCGCAGACACCTCTGAGTCCCGTCCGCTCTTCTTGCATACCCGGAATTTCCGTTTTCTTATCTGGTGACATCCCAATGATTGGACCCATTAAACCAAAGAGGTCTGGAGAAACAAGAGAGAGGTTGTTAGAGTTGAAACAATTTGAAAGCAAGAGCTCAGACAACTGTATGCTACACTTTCAATAAGCAATGGTCTTGTTTTCTAGAAGCCCATCGCTCAAAACTGTCTCTGCTGCACTTCTTGAATTTCTCCATCTTCCTCATGCCTGGATAGAACGATAAAAGCCTCTCAGCTCCCCCCCACCTCTTCTTGACTTCCATGGAGGACCTTCAAGGACACCATCTCAAGCAACTGAACTGACTTAAGGCTCCACTCCTCAACACCCACCTCATTTCCAGTGAAGATTCAGCTGCTCATTATGTGTAAATGAGCAGGAGACCATCCAGTGACTGCAGGCCTGCATCTTACAGAGTGGATGGCTCTTAAAAACTGCTCAGCATTCAGCGAGGATCAAGGCTCAATTAGTTGCATGCAAGATTAAGTAGCATAAAAAGGCTGCAGACCTGGGAGATATCAGCCATTTAACGGCACAAAGAAATTCAACCTTAGCAGTGATTTATCATTAGCAAATCCCATCCAAGTACCCTTACTTAGAGAATGACACTTGAGAATGGCAGAGAAGGAAGCAGGATATGTAAAACAGCAGCAAAGATCACATCCAAGCTTTTCATTGGAGAACGTCTATTAAAGAGTGTAAAGGGGGGAAACTAGTACAAAGATACTGTATTATTGAGGAGCTGTACGTTGGCGTAGTTGGTAGCACTGTTGCCTTGCAGCAAGAAGGTCCTGGGTTTGAATCCTAACTCTCTGCAGAGGGTTTGCAGGTTCTCCTTCTGCATGTGTCTTCTCTAAATTTTGGCTGTTTGTCCTGTGTATCTTTACGTTTTCCTGTTATGGACTTGCAAACTGTCCAGGGTGTACCCCACCTCTCGTCTAATGACTGCTGGAGACAGAATACCTTGCAACGATCCAATGGATCTACTATTGGGTATTTATTCTAAAGATAGACAGAGAAATTGGCCTGGAATCGATAAAGTGGCATCAACAGCAACACTCTTTTCTGTAGTTGCCACGACAGAGGGAAGAAGAACGTGAAAACAGAATTAGGCTACTTGAGCGCTATTTATACAACAGTGAGACATTTTTGTGGCTCACTGAAGCTGCCAGAAAGCGAGAGAGAGCTTAACACACAAAGTCACAATACAGTTGATAATAGCTGCCCAATTTCATCCTTCTAAGGTGACATGATCCACCCACCGTGTCACCTAACATGGCGGGTCAAGAAATCTCAGAGTACAGGACCAAATGATTTAGTTTTTCCTTTAAAATAGTGTGAATCCCCAAGGTACAGCAACTTCTCTCTCCACACCCAGCATGTTGTCGCCTCTGCTCTTAACATAAATAATTAAGGACCACTCACAGCAGTGAGAGTATTTTTGGAATAATGTGGGTTTTTCTTTTCCCATTCTTCTTATAGAGAATTCGTAATAAACTAAAATTGGTGCTGCAAATTAAACTACAGCCTGTATATGTGCTCAAACATTCTGATCAGTTTATTTCTAGTTGCTCATTTTTTAAAACCATAAACTAGAAGTGATGGCTTAGCACACTGCTTAGTGAGGCCAAGAGCATAAAGAGCTCACTCTTTGTCTCGACTCACAACAAGCTTTATGTCCTGGTTGTCACCATGACAACCATGTCATCCCTTCAACATGAGCAGAAATCCCATAAACAAGAGTCAGTAAAAAAATAAGTAATCCACGCTGGCTAACACCAACACAGATGATGACTGTGGACCCCCCCACCCCCATCCTCCCATTTAAACCAATAGTCAGCGTCGTCATCCGTTATCGTTCTTCCTGGGGGGGGTCTGAGAGGTTGTGGATATGGACTGAAGTCGGTAAAGGCGCACCGTGTGCGGTGGATAGCCATGTCTTTCATTTCTGAGATAGGATAAGAATTGGGTCAAACTCAAGAGTGTGTGTCAGACACAGGAGAGGGAGTGAGCATACACATAAATCAGTTTGTAAAAGCCAGTCAACGAGGATGAGGGCGAAGGGAAGGCATTAGTGCTTTTACAGAATAACCCATCGACTCTCACTGAGCAGATTTGTTTGACTCAGATTAAGAATAATTTTCTAATCTGGTTTCGTTTGCCTTAAAAGCATGTTGTTTTCATGTCTTTATTAATAAAGCATATTGCTTCTTTTAAGTTGTTGTCTCTCTAACATGTACCTTCAGTCCATCTCTTTATCCGTTAAGTATTGCACAACAGAATTATACTGTTGCACTGCATTCACTTCTGCAATTTTGCTCACTAACTAAAAAGAGCCTATTAAGTTCCCAAAGACAAATGGAGAAGCCACTTGAACAAAGGAAGAGAAGACAATAGTAACAAATAAGATTCTACACTAAACTGGAAAAAATGAAGTCCAAAAGACTAAAAACAACAACAAAGAGAACAAGTGGTAGGAAGAAAGGCTGGGTAGGTTTTCCACAGTCTGTGATGAATCACAGCTCTCAGCAAAGTAGAGCAAGCAGATATGTCAGGCAGCATGAGGACTGCCTGTTAGTGTCACAGGAAAATATCTGCTCAACAACACAGATATCCCTCCACAAGACAGCTTCTTCTTTCTGATTTAATTTGCAACCAGTAAAAAGATCTACAAGTCCCCAGACTCAAACAAAAAATATAATTTGAGCTTCTGAAAACAACTTAGACTACGTATAGAGGTCTTTTGTAGTATCATAATAAACCCCTGAGATGAGCCATCTTACTTATTTTCTTAAAAAGCACATAGATGATAGGCCTTGCCACTTGAGATTTAATGTAAGACAGCTACATATATTTCCATTTATACATCAGTGAGAAAAGAAAAGAAAGAGAAAGAACAATGTAAAGAACCAGTTCAATTGCTATTTCCTAAAAATCTCAAACTGTTTAAGAGTTTCAGTGAAGTTTGAAGGTATAACTGTGGTAGACATGGGTTTGCCTGTATCAAGGTATAATCAAGGTTTTTAAAAGGTTCACGTTTTTAAACTGCTAAATATGCTTCATCACATCATTCCTATATGGTATAGAGTCCTGTGAATAAGAGTAGAGTAAAGCCTAAACTGATGTTCTTCATCTTCACACAACTGAAGTTATATAATCTCTGTTTATTTGAGGTTTTCTGTACTTTTATCACATATTAATCTTTGCTTAACTCATTGTTGTTTCTGTTTTTCCTTGTTTTTGTCTGATGTGTCACCCTCACAGTTTGACTAGTGCTCAAAAAATAAAGACTAACTGTCTGAGACTGACTAAAAGAAGAATTAGTTGCCTTTTTAGATATAATAGAAATCATGGAAATATTTAAAGATGTTCCAGGTATAACTTTTATTAAACTGCTGTTGGGAATTTACAGTTATAATCCCATTGTTACTACGAAGAGCAAAATGAGAGAAAGGAACATTATTCTGTGCAATAATCACATGAGAATTACTACTTCAGAAGTTTATTCTAGATTTTTGTTTACCTCTAATAATACATAAATGTAACATAAATATAACTCTCCCAATCAATATGTCAGGATAACTTTGTAGCATAAGGATTCATTACTGCACTTTTAAATAAAATTTGTTTGATAATTTTATAGATTTTAGTAATACTTTTACTCAAGATAGTTATGATGAATGAATTTCATAACAGCCCAAGCTTGCGCTATGTCTTCTGATGACAAGTAGGTCAGATTACACCAGACATCCACACAGGTGTGGCCAAACGAAGACTTGAGTGCCGTCTCGATGGATTAGGAGGTGCGGCCTACAGTCCGCTGTAAACAGCCCACATGGCCCTTGTTTCTACGTAAACAGACCGTGACTGGCTGTAAACCTGCATGGCAGAGCTTTATGGGAGAACCGGGCAGTGGAACTATAAAATGAGTGAAGTGATTAGTCTAAAAGCCAGCAGTGGAAATAAAAATCTGTAATAGACAAAGAAAAAAAAACTTTACAAGCCACCATTTGGTTAAAACTAAATAACTTACGGAAATCTGATGTTTATTTATAATCATTGAGTACAAAGAATTGCAGTGTAAAGGAAGTGTAACGATATAAAATGGACGGTTCATTTTTCCAAGCAGTTTTAAAGACAAAAACAGCCATAAAAGTGATGAGTTTGAATGTACACTTTCATTTAATTGTATTGTTTTTCTTCAATCAGATTAGTCTCATGAAATATGACAGATTGGAGTAACACAAAGAAGTTTCCTTAGAGGAGAAAACTACTTTAAACCAGGAAGAAGATTTTCAAAGTTGGAACAAGACAGATTTATTATTTCTCAACATCAGCAAACTTGCTAGTGATGTTAGAAACAAAAAACGCTGATTCGTTTCTCTTGTCTAAAACTACCCAATCATGTGTTTCATTACATGGTTTTTAACTTTACTGTCACCTGCTTTACACCAGGAATGCAATGCCGCATTACTATTCAGTTTTTCTTCTACCAGTGGCATTGACACCAGTCTAGTGGCAGATCAGACGCAATGGGTCAGGTGAGGAAATTGACACTGTTTTCCTGTTTGAATTGAAAACCTCCCACTGTAGCTTGTAAGCTGACCACATTTCCCAGCGCCTTCATGAATTTCCACCTGTTTGGGCGGGTGCTGGTGCTAGTTTCCACAAGTAAAAGCACACGAAAGCTTTTAGTCAGTCGATTTTACCCACTTGACCTCTTTGCTTGGCTTTTGGGAGTCAAAGAGAGCTTATCCCCCTGGAGTCGCCTCTTTCAAATGACTTTCATTTGAATATTACCAGACGGAGGGTGGACAAGCGAGGAAGCCGTCTTGCATCCATCCTAACACAAGAAGTATTTTGCCATGCCTGCAGCTGTTCAATTAGCAGTGCTTTTGCAGTGATCACAGTTATTATTGCTCTTATGAAAAAGGCATCAAAGAGAGTCGGCTGGGACCGCGGTGAATAAAAGAAGACTCATGAGTGGAGTCGAGAGGCAGCTAATAAGGCATCCTGGCCTGTTGACTGCTGCCCATCCTTGAAAATACACCCAAGCTTTAATGGTGCTGACCTGATGGCTCATCTGCAAGTTAAAAAAGCCAGCCAGACTCTTCATATTCATTTGCAAACGGGCAGGCTAACAGCAGGTGCCACGGGACAGCCCCCTTCGTTCAAACTGCTCTTTTATCCCGTTAAGCACTTGGTTTATTCAAAAATACACAAAGACATATGGAGATGGCTTTAAGTGGCAAATCAGCGGAGTTGCTACGCCAGAGAACATACAGGAGGTTCAGAAAAGAAGCGCTGCTCTGAGATGTTTCCCTAGAAGTGAATCTCATGACCAGGACTCAGTTGCCACGACAGCCAGTGTTGTGAGGGAAGCAATTGTGCTCATGTCTGTGCATGAAGAGAGAGCTAATGTGGAGAGATCAATACCGGCGGAAACTGCTGAGGCCAGCAGTCTGCTGCTGTTCTCCACAAACCTGTCTGACAAAGGCAGCTGCCAACCTGGATGCCATGGCGCTCCTGCCTAAGTGCCACTAAGACTCACTTTATAACGCTTCATAAAAATTGATGCTTCAGTTAGGCGGACAATTACCTGTGCCGAATCTTTTATATGGGCACAACAGAGAAGGATTTAAGAGTAAAGATGCCAGAAATTATAAACACCACAGCCTTCTGTTCGCATATTCACACCACACCCTCTTCACATGGAATAAAGCAGTTGACACAAACCAGTTATACAAAGGTGTGTCACAAAGCCCCACGCTGACGACGGCTGTTATTTGAAACCCTAACTGATATTTTAGTTGACTACTCAGTCTGGTTGGAGCTTGAAATATGTGAATGACACAAAGGCGAGCGTAGGCAGAGTGGGACAGAGGGAGAGGCTGTTCCAGCGTGAGGCAATTCTTTTATTTAATAGCAAAGTCAAATTATATGGAAATGAATAAAATGATCATTAGTGCTTGGGTTAATGAGGCTTTAGTTAAAGCAGCGCTACATTCTAAAATAAAGCTGCTTGGTAAAAGTGTGAAAACGCTCACACAAAGCACTACAACCGGCCCCACACTCAGCTGCTACAAAGACGCAGTTGTTTTTCCTCTAATCATGTTTCCGAAGTGCTCAGTATTCACCTCGCACTTTCAAACAGGGGCCTCGGAGGGAAGGAAGCACCTCCTGCTTGTTGAGGAAGTTCGCTTTTTCAGAACAAATTCACACAAACATGGCAAAGTCTTCTCCACGTCAAAACACAAGAATCGGACAGAGTGAAAGGCAAGACGGGAGAGCTCGTTGCTGGAGCGACAGCAGCCACATTTGCAAAACTACGAACTTCATCGGCCATCAGACGCAAGCTGATCATGAAGTATTCAAGTGTACGACCTCAACAACAGTCGATTGTGACATTATGTTCACAGAGAGACTTTAAACTGAAACAAACTCCACTCTGACTGTAAACAGAGGTGAGGCATTCCAAAGTACACGGAAAACCCCCCTTCAGCCAACACTGAAACCTTATCTCTTTGGTCATGTGTCTGTAGGTTCAGAGTACCAAAACTCAGCCCCCCGGCCCCCACCATCAACAGCCTCAATTATAGTCTTACAACTGCATATTCCCATATATGTACCCCGGTTAATGAAAGCAGTTTTTATGCAAAGAGCTTTCACACAGAAGCTGGAAGTTATATAACACAAACTTTTTAAGCTCATTGCTCCACTTTGGGCAGCAGTGAAGAGTTGGTATCTGCATGTGACATTCCTCACTACTGAACAGCAGCAGCCCTGAGTAAATAAATGTTAGTTTACAAAAAAAGTCTACTTGGTTTGAATCCTTGCACAATGAGCAGTAAATTGTATTATTTGTGATAAAGTTTAAGATGTTGTTACATCATTTAAGAAGTAATTCTGAACATTCTCCTTGACACCTACACAGCCTCTGTTACATCAAACCTCATTTTTCAAAATGTTGTCACTTCACAGCCATTAATTCCCAAACAGATAAACACAAAATAGTATGTAACTACATAAAAATAAAAAAATAAACTCTGAAAAGGGTGGTGTTCAGAAGTCCCCTCACTTGTAAATTTAATCCTCAGTATAGATTAAGCTGCTCTGTAAAGGCCTCAGAGATCTTATGGGGCACATTAGTGTTTAACAACCTATAAAGATATGGCCGTCCATCTGATCCGGCGGGCTGGGTAAGGTGGGCATCAATCAGAGAAGTAGCATATGGTAACTCTGGAGGAGCTGCACAAAAGCACAGATCTGGGAGAAGAATCTGCTTGCTTGCATTTAATCATCATGCTCTACAAATCTGGTCTCCATATACAGCGACTGTAGAAACAAAACTATAACAAGCACTGCCACAAACCACAAAGACACAACAACCTGTGTTCTGGTTTGATGAGACTAGGAGAGTTTTCTCACACTTGATACTATGATAGGTTCGGTTTGATTTGGGATCAAAACTGCAACATTTGTTACATTGTCAGCTGGTGCGGTTCGCTTTCACACTGCATTGTGTCACGCGATCCAAACCCCTTAAAAAACTAGTTCCCCTCCTTCGCTTGTGGTGGCACTGTACCGAGGACCACTTAAGGAAACGACACAAAACCTCCAAAGACAATGAAGATGGAAACTTCCATCTTCAGAAAATATAAACAAAAACGGAGAGCGTCAGAATTTAGCAGTTGTAGGATTTCTCTTTTGTCATTGGTAAACAACCACAAGCCACTTGTCCTGCTAATGCTAGATGTGCATTTGTTTTGGTTGTATTTACCCAGAATGCCTTGTGTTCCAGTGTGCTTCCTGCTTTTGAACACGTCTACTGTCCGCTTAGGATTCACATATGAATCCGCTCAATGTATCCAATTTCACTTCAACCGAACTGAGATCTAGGTTTTTAGATAGACCGGAGTTCGTTTTTCTGGTTCACATCAGAGTCTGTCACGCATTCACACCTCCCCAAACACATCTTCAAAAGATATTTGTTCATAAAAGTAATATTAACATAGTCATAAACCTCTACCTAACGTATTGTTACATACAAGCTTGTTGGCCTGTATCCTCGTCGACATCCACCCATGCCGTTATTTCAGCCAAAAGTGATAAGACAAAGACCTATTGGGACACAGGACACAGCCATCTTCCCCTCTTCCTTTCTCCCAATCAAGGAAACGCTCATGTCACTGTTGCCTTCAGTAAGGCGGCCCCTAATGGGCTGTGTCTTGAGTCCACCCATCAGAAATGAGGCAGGCGCTCAAGACGGTGAGAATCAGAGAATGGGAGGAAGGAGGGAGGGCTTCAGCTCGCCACAGGGACCAAAACATCCAGCAATCCAGAGATGTAAGAGAACAAGTGGAGCAGAAAGAGATAGTAAAACGACATTTAGGCAATAGGCACACTAAAACTGACCAGAATTCTGAAATAAACTCACAATAATTTTGTTGCTTTTAGTGCATCTCTCAACAAGTGACAAAAACGTCAAGTTTATAGCGTCCTGAAAGAGACGCGAACTAATGCAAGACATCAGAACGAACAAACAAGCACATAGTCTAAAAACAACAGAAACAAAATGACGCCTACAGAAATGTAAAGAAGGCAGCAAACATAAAAGCTTACAATGTCTCAGAAGGCGTTTACATTTCAAGCTGAAATTCAGAGCCGCCACGCATGTTTGATCAGCAGAATGTCATAGACCCAAAAAGACAGCGAACTACATCCTCCTGGGGAAGTCCCCTTAAATCACGCAGGGGCTGCGTGGGTGATCACTCCGGCAAGCTACTACGGAAAGGCTTCGGCTTCATGATTCACACAGGTCAGTGTTACCAGAGAGCTCAGGCTACATTAATTCATCTCAAGTAAATAAAACTTTGGAGTTTAACAACCTAAGCTGACCGATGCAAAACAAGAAGGAAATCATATTGTTCAAAAATGTCTACACTTTAATTTAGCTCATAAGAAGAGAAGTCAACTTATAATCAGTTTTTGTGAGAAGCAAATCAGTGCAGAAGGAGCCCTGCAGCAAAATTATGGGAAAAACAGTCACTGCAGCGGCGCAATCACCAACTTCCTGTTTCTGCCTAACTATGAATTTGCATTACAAGAATAAGGGCAACTAAAAATTCAGCTGCTTAATCTGTCGGTATAATCAAAGTCACATTGACTTGGTAATGACAGGGTTCTGAGCGAATCAGTCACAAAGCTGTGAGTTTTTTTTTCCACCCATTCAGTTGATTCATTCAGGAGGAATCAGGTTCAGCCTGTGTTGAGCAATCGGCAAAAAGTTTCTGCCACACGGATCGGCTTTCGAAATGAATTCAATGCCACAGACACTCGGCTGTGGTGAATTCCAGAGGACTCAGCCTTTTATTTGCTCTGGGCCAAAGTGCATAGTCCTGTGATAAGAGATAATAGAACGGCAACATTTTAAGCTCACGACTGGTGCCAACCAGTCGGAAAGTCAATCAGAGTCACACTTCACGAATAAAAAAAGTTTTAACCAAAATATATACAGTGTAATGTGTCATGGTCATTTGGTATTCTGTTTTGTGGTGTTATTTTTACATCCTGATTGGAGCACCTTCCTGTTCTGTCATCAACACAGTACAAAGGAACAACTACCTCATTAAAAACACAATAAAGAGTTTACAAAGTTGTTAAAGCCAAGAGGAAAGTTCTGCGGTGTTCTATTACGGCTTAGAATATATTTGATACCAGACACCATGGAAGCAAAATACTCCAAATGTTAATGGAACATGAACTTTCAAACTTTTTTTAGAACGTGTAAACTATAAACAAAGCTGTTGGAGGCAGTCGGAAGCGTTCATCATCAAGGCTACATGTTGAAAATCTGAAATTAGAAGGAGAACATAATATCACATGTTACGCGAACTGGAAGGAAATTTCAGTTTCAAGTTACACCATCATCAGGCGAACTCTCACCCTCAATTCAGCCAGTGACCTTTTCAAACACTGTGGGCCAGCCATTGGTCAGCGTAAGATTCTTGGTTTCGGTCCCATTTTTAAAAGGAAAATCAAAATAATGTAATTGCTGTTTTTTTATTATTATTATTATTATTATTTTTGTTAGACTTACAGAAAAAATAAATACACAATAAAAACTACTGAATTTAGTTGTAGTTTTCCAGTGTTTATTGTGCATAATATTATCATGTTTTGCGGTTCTGGTGATTATTGAGTAACAATGGGAGTGCAACATGATGACATTAGCTGGTCATTGAGTTGAAGGTAGTAGTCAGCCTTCAGTTGGACATGTTACTTGCTGTTAATAAACAGTGATATGTGGTGCTAATTTAGTTTCCATGCCTTAGTTGAAGTGGAAACTGGTGAATCTTTCTTTCACACAGCTGACTGGCAGTGCACAGAAAAAATGTGAGATGGAAAAAAAATAGTGGGACTATAATTTAAACTCAAAGAACAATATGACAAAAGAGGTATCGGCTGAGATTACATAACTTTTCCCCACAAGCGGGTTTGCTAATAAATCCCTGAATATTTACAAAATTCAGTTTCCCACATACTAAATTAGAAAGAGTTGTGATGAGGCTGTTCAAGTATATCTAGGAACAATTCAACTCTGACATTATCTCACATCCGTGTTGTCATTAAATTCATTTGATATCACAACACTCATCAGTAGCTTCTATTTGTAGCAATGGGCATTAATAAAGTTCTGGCAGCCACCAAACCCCTTCAGACGCTGCTCAACACTGAAACAGGGTTCACAAGAGGATAGATGCGAAGGTATAACAAAACAAAAGCAAAGACAACAGATGCTTGGACCACAGAAATTCTGGCAATAAATTAATGGCTGACTGGCAACATCTGTTCCTTTTATTGTCTGCGTTTGACCCTCAGGGTCCACTTGCCTTTGTCTTCCATTTACCACTAAAGATTTAACAACTGGCAAGTATGAAGAAAGCGACAACTTCGATGTACAGCGAAGTCGCCACCTCACAAAACGTGAACTAAAATTTCTATAATTTATTGATCAAGTACACAGAGAAACCTCTGAGCACACAATAAATTTTAGATGAGGTTTGTGCAATTCAGTGAGTCCAATAGTGACAGACAGCAAGAAAAAAAGGCTTAAACGGCCAGAGAGACTGAACATATCAAAGAATGCTGTATTGCATAGTATGACTGAGAAGATTTTTTTCTTATAACTTCACCAAGTAATTACCATTTTACATGTAATATATTAACTGACGGCTACAGCTGTATGCTTTAAACTAGGCAATAAAATAAATCCTACACATGTAATCCAGGTTTTCTGAGGTGAGGTTGTATAAGATGTTCTCAGATACAAAAAAAGTTACAAGATGTTTTATTCTGACTTTTATTGCATCAATTCATACCCACAATGTGAATGATTTACACCCTTTTTAACAACTGATGCATTTTTTTTTATTTTCTAGGATGTACTTAAGCTATACTGTGAAAAATATGGTTACATGGCTTCAGTAAATATCGTCTATCACCAGAAGCGAACCCAGTTATTTTAGTTTGATCAGTGATTGTAATTTTATATACCTACATGTCACCAGCTCAAAAGATGGATCAGAACAACAATCAATTTAAGTTATTCATTTAGTTGTTTTTCTTTTGTTTGTAAAGTTTGAAGTTTTTTACAATTATGTCCATAATACCCAGACAATTCAAATGCTACACAATTTTTAACATGGGTACAAAGTGATTTACTCAGGGATACAAAATAGAAATAGATTGAGATGAAATCGCAATGGAACTTTACACATCTAGCATGTGGACAATCTTCCTTGACATTACCACCTGGAGCAAAACTAAATAAGTATTCATTCACCTGACAACAGCAAGTTAGAGTGAGTAAAACAACTCTAACTTGCTAAACCAAAACAATAACAACACTAAACAAATGAGGGTTGCTCATATGCAAAGAATGTAAAAACTAATATGTATACTTTGATTATTAAATTTTGATCTCTAGGCAGAACTGGCCACTCATCTCTGCAACAATGACATAGAGCCCAAATTTTATGTTTTACCAGAAAGAAAAAAATTTAATTAAGTAAATAAATGGGAGCATATTGATGTAAAATTCTCCATTTTTAACTTTGTACAGTTACAAGTATTACAATTGTAAATTCTTTTGTATCCTAAATAACTTAAACATTTCCAAGCGAATTATTTTTTTACGCATCCGTAACGAATAAATGTTCTATGCAAAACTAAACATAGCCTCATTCTTCAAAAACATAACTACAAATTGTAAGTTTTGACACATATATTATGTTAGAAGTGTTAATTTCTCCCTAGTGCCCCCTGCTGGCCTGGAGTGATCTTATGCTTGTCTCTTGATAAATAAAATGTCCTAAAAGGTGTAACAATGTAAAGCAACAAAGCTATCATTTCTCACATGACATTTCAGCAAAAATATATATTTTGCTCCTTTTCACCATATATATGTTAAAAAAATTATATATATATCCATTTGCAATATTTTAACTATACATCATTTCTTTTAAATTCTGAGCAAATCAGGACTTTTTAAAGAATATTTGATATTTTCTATGTATAAACCTTCTAAGTGAATCCAATATTTACCTTATTATTGACCAACACAAATACAATGGTGAAGTTTTGACACATTCTGTGTGAAAGGATCAGTGCTCTAAGGGGCCATGTCTGGCCTGGAAGCTATAAGCAGCTGCTTGTTTTGCTTGATCCTTGGGCCGGCTGCGTATCTGGTAAAAAGCACTGCCAGAACATATTGAGTCAATTATAAATTCACTATAGTAGTTAGTGAATGATTTAAATACTTTACTTCCTAGTAAAAGTATATTAAAACCTATTGGCATATGGCACAAGCAAAGCAACCACAGTAGACATATTTTTCTACAACCAACATTGTAGAGCTCTGTATCTGGGACAATCTTGTGATAATCCATTACATCATGTGCCTAGCTTAGCCACCGTACCTCATAACCTCTGGTGCTGTCAATACATACCATGAAATATTCAACTATTTATAGACACCAAAAAAAAAGGAAGGAGTGTCTCACATCAGAACCAACAAAAGAACAAACTTAGTATAGCCTTGTGCTACAAGTTGAGATAAAATGAGTCGACCAAGGCTGTTTTAATGGAGCAATTACGACTAAAAGCCAGTAAGAAAAAGATAAGCTGAAAGTGCTGTTCGCACTGAAATCCAATATGCTTTGTAGCGTCTTGCTTGAAGACCACAACTTACAAGAAACCACAGCACTAACGCAACGATGAACTCAAAGTTAGAGGAGAATTATCCTCAGCAATTTCCGATATTCAACACTGGTAACTAAGTTACTTTACACCCGTTAGTTCACCAAGTTTAGTTCCCTATTTAGTGTTGTAAGTTCACTACATGTTTCGTTATCAGTCTCCCACAGCACAACCGTGAAAAGAAGTAGCGTTAGCAGTCGCTCGATGAGTCAGTGAAGGTAAATCTGCTGCTAGCTTTAGCATGACATTTAAACTATTTAGAATTACGTAGCGATAAAAAAAAATATCTCCAAGTGTCAGCCGAGAGTTGTTCTCTGCTTCTGTAATTCAGTCTCTGTGCTCTTCCCGGAGAATACAGAGAAGTAACGTTAACTAGGTGGCCACATGCTGTCGCTTGATCTGCCATGCTGGCTCCTCTAAGCAAAGTCACTTGACCAATTTTACTTTTAGCTTGTTCGCAACGCTAACCCTTTTCCAGCCGAGCACATTTTGATCCCGTAGATTACAGAAATGTATTTTTAAAAAAATACTTACAATCATGCACGTCGCTACCCTGGAGCGGTGTGTGTAAAAGCAGAGTTTAATTCAGATGTCTGTCTCACACAATGTCAGAGATCAGATCAGCAGCTGCTTCCTCCATACACGCAGCGCGCAGATCACACAGCGCACGGCAACGCTACCAAACCCCTCGCCGTCGTCATGGCAACAGGTCCACTTCAGCCAATCACAACCCCTCCCCTCCTATCTCCCCTGGCAACTGCCGCAGCGCTGGAGCGCCGCGAACGCGCACGCCATCCAGTTTTTTGCATCGTGCAATGTTTTTTTTTTTTTTTTTTTTAGTTTATCTTCCAGCGCTCACAGCGTTCAGTGGGAGGAGAATGTGTTTTTAGAGCCTTTTAAACCCGGTTCATTGGAAAGCATTAATGGGTTGATTTGTCTGTTATTAAAGAGTGAAAGCAAAGCAGCCGGACGGGTCCCGCGTTATTCAGGGCAGGCTGCACAAACACCTCGGGGCGGAGAGAAAGGATGTGTCACCGCGCCCTGCCTCATGACGATAGTGGACCCTCAACTGGGCCCCTCCTAGAGTAAACGATGATGGGGGTAGGGGGGTGCATGACCCCTGGACAAAATAATAGCAAATTATTGAAAGAAAATTGCAGCTCTCTAGAGTACTTTATTAATTAACTTATTTTATCAATGTAAAACATACACATCTGTTTATTTTTAAGTCTGAACACTAGTGCCACTATTGCCCCTCAGGGAACTTGGCAGTTATAGGTTAGTATCTTTGCCTGGCTATCATTAGAGGGCAGCTTTACTGGCCAACTGACTTCACACCAAACTGTAACTTTCACATAATGGTGATGCCTTACTCATCTCAGCCACTCCATTTCATAAGCGCACACGAGTAGCTCTCTGTGAACTGATCTAATAGCCTCTCTGTTTTCTTTTAACCCCAAGTGCCTGCCATGCAGCGGCACTGTAAATACCTCTGAAAGAGCATTGGTGCACACGTTGCACTTCCTCTTCTCTGAACAGGACAAACAGGCTTGGGAAGCAGTGGTGTGTTTTGTGTTGTCATGTTAACATGAATGGCAGGAAGACAGCCTGAAAAATTTATGCCAATCAATTATGTTTTCTCAATGTTTTTTTTTTTCAGTATAAAGTTTACATAATGAAAAAAATCATATTTAAGAAAAGGGTGATTAAATTAAAGTGAAGACATCGTTTAGTTTTTTTTTTTTGTCCTTGAGCATTTGCATCTTTTCTATTGCGCACTGAGCTATTCTTAGGGCCAGCAGGCAGCATCCAGTCTGCCCCATTTTTCCTTTTCGTATCACTCCCAGGGATGATGATGAAGTTACAAAGCTGGCGAAAGAGAAATAGGAGAGCAAGATGCATTAATCACCACGGAAACAGCTGATTGAGGATGACTTAAAAAGACAGACCCATTAGTCTGTGTGCATGCATTGGTGCTAATCTGATTGTGAAACTGTTAGGCTAAAACAACATAGTCCATTGACCACCATCAGTGACTTTCATGGTGATGCTATAGAGGTCTTTCTGAAAAAGATGGCAACTTCATGGTTATCATGCTGTACAAGTTTAGCAAAATAAGAGTACTGTATACACATCAATTTATGTTAAGAGTACTGTGAAGAAAAACTGAATTACAGACTATGAGCGGAGTTCATGGATGGCAGTAAAAGTGTGACTGATGAAGGGATGAACAATAGGGATGCTAGTCTGTGATGGAGAGTACTGACCAAGCATGAATAAGGGGGCAGTGTGTCTTAGAAGCCAGCCAACAGTGCCATAGTGGTCAGGAGGCCTGCTGCTTTAATGGCCCATAAATCTGTGTGGACTGGCTAGTCTGATGCTGCCCCTCTGAGATCCTCTCATGCGGAAAATGAATCACACCATTTTTACGGATTGTAAGTGTGGAAGCTCTCGCACTCCCTTGCCCTGCTTCCAGCAAGCTGATAAGAGTGCTCCTTTTTAGCAGGCCTGCAGCTCATAAAAATCTCTATTAAAGACTACCTGTGTTTGTGCACTGTTCTTCATTCAGTCTGTCCTCCTGCCTTTGTTGTTCTTTCTTTGTTCTCTCTTTACACTTTTGCTTTCTGGAGTGTGAACAGAGACACTTTGGCACGGCACACAGTCAGTAATAGGGTGTAAACCTACAGGATTAACCACAGTCCAGCCGAAGCCCATTTCAATATAATCTACAGTCAAAAGTACTTCTAAATTTAAGCCAAAGGGACAGGATTAGTATGATGAAAATTTTTGCACGCAACAATGATTGATTTAACAAAATACTAATGAATAACTCCCAATTGTGGCATGCATTTGTACTTACTTCCCTTTACTCTGTTACTTCAAAAACAATTACAATTTTTTATCTCATAAGTCAGTGGTCAAAGTCAAATTTATTTATATAGTACATATAAGTGCTAAACATTTAAAATAATCAAATGAGATATAAGCAAAGAAAATCATTACAAATTTTAAGAAAAGAAGCACAAAATGACAAACTAAAAAATAGCATAATTAGTGTAGCTAAATAGAGACTATTAAAGCAGTATTAAAATAGTGGAAACAAGATGAGATAAATATGTTGATATCTCTCTTGAGGTCTCTGAAACCAAGTAATGGCTTCCCTTTTGCAAGTAGCTGGAGAAAAAAGAAACTAGTTTTGATTACAGTATCGACCTTCTAACCAACAGATAGGTTACTGTCAAACTTCACTTCCAATTTCCTCACAAAGGATTTTATTTTTTACTTATTTTTTTTTTTTTACATAAATTATCTAAGGTTCCAAATTGTAGGAGTATCAGGGACCAAACACAGTAACTTCTGTTTTCTGTTCATTTAAATGAGAAAAATTTAAAGGCATTTATGACAGACTGACTTTTGGCGCAATGACAGCTGCAGGCCTGATGGAGTATATCTATACCAGTTTGCTCATCTAGGGACCTAAGGTTTTGCCTATCTATGCTAAACTGTTCATCTTATATCAGATTGACTATAAAAAGGAATTATTAAGTCTTGCTCTGAGCTTTGACTGGGCAATTCCAAAACCCAAACATGGTTTGATTCAAATACCATAATAACTCTGGTTGTTTTTGTTAGTTGTTCTGTTGGAAGTTAAAACTCCACCCCAGACTCAAATGTTTCACACTCTCTAATGGGGTTTCTTTTCTGTTTTTAGCTTATTTTATCTTCTGGCCAATTTAGTCATGGCCAGCTTCTCTATTTTAAGTGAAGAAAAGCATATGTACAGTGTTATGCTACCATTGCCACATTTTATCATGGGGACAGGGTTTTGCATGAAAACCAAAGAGTTCAATTTCTTTGAAAAAGCACTCTGAAATCATTCATATTTATACAAATAGTAAATTACACTAAAAAGATGTCACATTGCCTTTGTGACTTAAAGAACTGGTATTGTGAAACATACTTCCACTTTGTTGTAATTTAACCAAATACTAGCAATTCATTAGGTTGGTTTCAGTTTATTTTTCTACTTTAACATTCTCTAGAGTGCACTATTAAAAGAATTTCAGCAAACCAACAGACAATCTGATCCCTGACCTAATTAGGTTGACCCCCATTTGAATTGTGAAGTGGAAAAGATTCTCAAGAGAATTAGGGCGAACACTGAAGAAGGCCAGTATGCACAGGTGTGCATGTAGAAGAATGTAATTTGCATGTGTGCTTTATTGCATGGATGCTTAATGGCATGTCATTTTCCTAGATATATGCGTATTGTCAAGGTGGTAGCTGGCTGAGCAAGTAGTATTTGCATTCTTCTCACAACATGACGTACAACCGGCTGTGAAGTTTCGGAGGCTGCCCAAGGACAGGACACACTCCAGAGGTGTACAAACCGCACATAATTGCTTTGGAGAGGAAGCCTCTCTTGTGAAGGGAGACAGCTCAAAGCAAGAATCTCATACTGCTTATTTTTATCTTTAAGTGTCCCCTGTTAAATCCCACATTAAATACGTGCAGGCTAATTATAAGTTTTTAGTCTGAGACAGTAAATGTGAGTTGAACACACCCTCTAACTACGAGCAGAGCATTCAGGTGTGGTCAGCTTGTTTCCAATGTAAAGCCTTGGCCTTTTGTTTCTTAGGTTTGTTTTCCCTAGAGGGTCTCTCAGCCACTGCCTGCAGTTATTCACAACTGAAGAGTATGTTTACCTACAGAAGCCTTTGTTTGACTATCCTTTCTGCCAGCCTCGTCTCATGAATTGTGTCAGCAGTGTGCTGATTGTCTGTTATCTGACAGCAGATAAGTGCCTACTTTAACGCACAAGCAATAAAATCTAACATGTAAGACAGAGAAATGATCTCTTCCTACAGTCAAACAAATGTGCCATAATTCTCTATTGATTCTCGTCTGTGCAGATAAGGCTAGGTAAACTCTAGTATTAGCAGAACTAAACACCTGTGCAACTCTGGTGGAATTAGCATGTAAACAATGGGGTAAACTTTAAAATATTTAAAGAAGTGGTTATGTTACCTTTAAATTGCTAAAACTATAAATCTGTAGTTCTCCTTTTGCTCTGCTGCCCCAGAATAAAATCAACCCATCCATTTTATAACCAAGCAAATTCTCCTAAAACGTTAACAGCAAGACAAAGAAACACACCAGTTAAAGTTGTGGTGACATTTAAGGGTTAAGTTGTCAAAATGTGCCTGGCTTTGAACATCTCACAGAGGACTCATCAGTTCTTCATTAGAGAACAGAAAGAAGATGTAAAGAAACAGTTGTTTGTTCAGATGAGACCAAAACATTTTCGGCTGTTATGCAAAATTCTTTATGTGGTGGAAAACCACAAACACAATGCTGTCAGCGTAGAACTGAACAGAGTAGAGTAGTCAAAACGTGTATACAAGTAAAAGCAGCACTACTTCAACATGTCTTTACTCAAGTAAAAGGACATGTAGTAAGCCAATTACTTAACAGAAGGTAAAAAAAGTATATGGTAAAAATAAGAATTAATACAAAGACATAATATAAATGCAAATAGAAGAAACATTTTAGCAATTCTTCCAAAGTAAAACTAAAGAAACCAAGACTTAGTTAATATATTATGTTAATATATTAAGCCTAGACCAGTGATAATATATACACGGTTTACTGTATTTCACTCCAATTGATACAACAGGCTCAGCAGATGGAAGAAAAAAAAAATTAAAATGATGAAGCACAAACAGTAAGTCTGACTTTACCATAAACTGTCAATGTGAGTCACATGCATTTTTGGTTAAAACATGTCTGTTCTTCATTCAGTAAAGTTACTTGGTGTAGCCAGAAATGTAACTCATGTAAGAGTAACAATACTTGATAACAATGTTACTCAAGTAAAAGTAGAACGTATGGTGCAGTAAAACATGTAAAAGTATATTGTTTCAAGAAATTACTCAAGTAAAATATATGCTGGAAGAAAGTCTTGGCATTCGGGGCAGGTTCTCCTTCCAGCTGAATAACAAATTCAGCATAAAACCAGACCTGCGATGGAATGGTTTCAATAAAAGCATATCAATATATTAGAATGGCCCAGTCAAAGTACAGACAACAATTCCAGTGGAATTTAAGACCTAAATGTAATTAGAATCTGTAGCCAGAAACTGATGGCCAATGATGCTCACTAGTCACTCTGATGGTTTTGGTCTATTTTGCCAAAAAAAGGATGCATATAAAAATGATCTCAGGAAGTACAAAACCTCAAAAGACAAATTAAGCAAAAAGTGAAGAATAAAAAATATGTTTATCCTTTTCTCTCCAGTCATACACTAGTTTATGTTTGTCTGTCACATACAGTCCCATTAAAATACATTCTGAAATTTGTGGTTTTAACATGACAAAATGTAAAAAAGGTTCCGGGGAAAACAAAACCTTTTTGACACACTCAAGTCTAATATGTACAATATTTAGCATATTATGGTGGAAACTTCTGATTTCCTTAAATAGATACTATGCATAAGACAAAAATGACAATAAGTTATTAAAGATTTGATTCAGTAGATGAAAAACAAATATCAGATTAGAATTTTGTGTTTGAATGGTTGCAAACTAATGTCTGCACAAAAGCCAGTTAGAGTGAAATAATGCAGTCCTAAAATAAGAATTGTTTGAGTAATCAACTCATGTCTTTGTGCAATCATTGACTTGTTGTTAGTTTTAATCTTGTATGCAGTGACAGCAAAAAGTGTTTTTTCCACCTCTCAGTATAGGTTTAAATGTCACTAAGCACACATTCAGGAAACTTTGGTTCTGTTTTTATTTCACTGCTTGAATGCTGTATTTCTGCACTTTAAAAACATTAAAACTGTAGGACTTCACTATAAAGATCTTCAAACTGACCTGTTATACATTAAACAACATGCGGGGGGCAATTGGATTAACCCATTGATCCTTGGGTGCTCTACTGCTGAGCTAAATTTTGTTATTCAGCCCTAATGACTGCTTCTCCAGCCAAATGAACACTTGCAGTCAATTAGCTGTGAAGCAGGAAGATGCTGAAGGAAAGACAACTGAGAAGTCCCACCAACAATTTCAAAATGTGGATCTGACGTATGTAGAAACAGTCGTCAGAGGGCTTGACTATAAACAATAAAACAACACCGAAAGCTTTGTCCTTTGACACTTGCTTATCTTTTCACAGCATCAGCTGGGCCCCGCCTTGCCTTGGTCACAAGCACACTTTATCTTGTGGGACAATAGCCGTCTTGTGCCCTGTAGTGTCGTCTGGCACAACCAGCTCCACAGTGGGCAGTGACACATTAGAGGGATCGCTCGCGTTCTTCAGGGAGAGTGAATGAGTGGGTGTTGTGTTTTCTCATGTATTTACACTGCAATAAGCTTTCTCCCTAAAGCCTGGCAGAACAAATTTCACACAGATCAACAATCACATCATGTTAGGAATAATCCGAACTAATGAGCACGGAGCAGATGCACATAATATACAAAAACATCTTGAAGCTCTGCAGGACTTTTGAGGGAAACATTCTGTGAACTGAGAAGAAAGTAGGGAAACATTTTGGAAAGTGTTTGTGTGGGAAAAGAAAGGATCATAGTAATAGTTAGGCATGGTGGTGGGAGTGTGATGGTATGGTCTGGGGGGCACTCTGCTGCTTCAGTACTTAAAGGACAAATATGAATTCTGCTCTGCCTGATAAAAAATGTCATAGCATTAGTGTGTGACTTTTAGCTCCATTGCTCTTGGGTCATGAAGCAGGACAATGGTCCAAAGCATGATCAACCCGATCATCTTTGAATGGATGAAAAGTGAAGGTTAGGTTTGCCTACTCAAAGTCTGGATTAAACCAGATTGCAAACTAAATGGCTGCAAAACAAAATGCAATGAAAAGCATAAATGCAAAATCAGAAAATCAATATCACTTACCGTTTAAACTTGCACAATAATTAACTTAAACACAATGAAAAGTATTTGAAAGGTATCGTTTTATTTTGGTTTAACTCTCTCCTAGTTTTTTAATACTTGTCTATGCAGTTCAGTAAATTTTTCTGCAATGAATAATAAAAACAAAAATCCATATATCTACTGTTTAATTCAGATTAAAATCGATAGAACATACTGTAACCTCTTGTATCTTCTATGCCATTAAAAAGACTTAACCTTTGATAATGTAAGTATGTCTGATAAAAAAAACCATTGAGATCCAGTGCTTTGAATGTGCAACACAAGTAGAGAACTCCCATGGCTGTCTCTCTACATTGGGCATGAAAAGTGAGTGTGACCTGATGCCTGAGGGACAGTATATACGCTGGCTGGGTCTGAGGGGAGCCTCATCGAGAGGCAAAGCTGCGAGCGGGCGCACGGATGTAACGGGGAGAAAGTGGTGCAGTGCCTCTCCGTGCCTGGATGAACACTGTTTAATGAAGCGTGGCAGATGAGAGAGGAAAGGAGTGTGTCTGCAGGGTAGGCATGGCCCTCTTGTTCCTATGCAACCAGGGCGGCTGGTGAGGTGATGCAGGAACGCCTCTTTCCTGCTTATTTCTCATGCTGCCAACACGCTGTCTCTCCCTGGTTGTGGACAGTTGTCTTTTTTTCTGCCTCCCTATTACATTCATCTTTCCCCATATCATACATTGGAGTGGACTTAAACATCCTGCAGATATTATGTATGGAAATGTCTCAAAGTTGCATCAGTAATAGTAAATTAAATTATAAGTCATAACTGTTACTGTTGTATCTATGTTTATAGCCTCTTATGAAAACTTTTATTTTATTTGTGTTCATAATCACAAATGCACACACATCTACTTAAATATTTGCATTGTACATCATTTACTGCACTGTATTTTCCATTAACTCTTACTTATTATATTAAATTGATGTAAACAGATAAATGTGATAAACAGGGAGGTTTGCTTCTGCAGTATGAACTAACATCTCAAGCTTCCAGAAATAAATTTGTTTTTTTAACCAATCAGTTGGTTGCTCTTGCTCTTTCAACCAGAAGATCAAGCAAGAGCAGATGCGCTTTTTTTCAGAGGTAGTTCCTTGACTGTTGTACACTAAATAAGAGGAAGAACCTCTTCTGAAACCATAGTCTGCCCCATTTCTGTGCACAGTTTGTTTACATAATAATACAAAACAAAATGAAATGAGCTCCAATGAAGAAGACAATGGTATAGTCCAAATTATCAGCAATGACTTGAAAAACCTAACTACAGATCCTCTGGTTCTCTCCTATAATCACGAAATAAAAAGTTATTGTGATTTAACCTAAGCTAAAGGTGACCTGACCACGCTGAGGAAGGAAATCACAGAGCACAATCTTTTGATATTTCTGAGAGATAAAATGACCACAGCTTCATAAAAGCTTGAAAAAGTGTTAATTTGTTCAATTTAAGTAACTTATGTTACTTCCAAAACCAGAGTATGCAAACATCTGCTCTGATCCAGATATTTGGCTCTGCAAGTGATGAGTGAGTCCTGGCTCCATGAGGACGACCCCTTTACCCTTCTGCAATTGAGGTTTGGCTATGACTGTGGTCCAGAATCACTTCAATCCAATATGCACAGAGAACAATACAAATCTGACAGGGTGAGGACCCAAGCTGCACTGTAACCTGTGAGTTACTGGTTCAAATCCCTACTCCGTCCTCCTCAGTCATTAGGTTCTTTTCTGCTTTTCCTGCTGGTGATGGCCATAGGGCGTTGATTGTAAGACAGCCTTGCTACTGGCAGTCTGCCCCAATGCAACTGTGGTCACAATGTATCTCACCACTATCAGCATGTGAATGAGTGAATAATTGAATTGTGCTTTGGAATCCTCTGGACTAGATAAAAGCATGATACAAGTATACAATGTCTCTGAATTGCCATGACTTTACAATTAATTTCATGTTTTTATTGTTTGTGTGCCTACTTTGTTTTCAACTGGACCTTTAGGAAATGGTACCTGCTGATGCTATGTACCACCTACCACAAATTTTGATGTGTAAATAATCAGCCTAAGTGTCTGTTTAGACTTCAGTTCCTTTTCCATCCTCTTATGTGTCTGGTTGTGTCTTTGAAAATGTGTTTTGGTTGTTATTGTTTGCAGTTTTACACCTCTTATTAAAATCAAACTGTCTGATGTTTTGTAATTACCTTGATAAAGGCCACATGCTGAAACAAGTCGGTCTATTAATACTTTTGGTTTCTCAATGCTGCTCTCAGAGTCCTCGCCGCAGGACTGTGACTCACGCTTATTTGCCTTGGGAAGTCCTTTTGAGAGGGAAAGCCCTGGATAACAAAGCCCCTGAGTCACAGAGTTACTCAAACCCCTGCACCACCTCAAGGGGCAGTTCTTCAGAGGGGCAGAGGTCAATCTCTACGCCAAACAGAGAGCTTTAAGTATCTTGGTATCCTGTTCAAGACTGAGAGAGTGGTAGATGGATGGACGGATTTGGGCACCATTCTTTCTATGGTGGTGAAGATAGCTAAGGCAAAATGTCTGTGTTCCCCCCCACCACCCTCCATGACCTGATCTTGGATAAACAGAAGAGAATGCATTAGACCCCAATCAGACTTTTTAAAAACTTTTTATTATACTGGAATGTCCGATCTGAGGAAGCTCACAATCAAATCTTTGATGTCAAATCTAGTCCAGTTTTCCTTGTAACATGGCTGCCAAATTCAAGATGTGAAATGCAGCGGCAAAATAAATAATGCTGATTTAATTTTTTTATAATCACTCTTGGATTGGACCACTATCTTGTAGAAGGCAACATCTTTGTTTACCAAAATCTTTGTCAAAGATTTTGGTAAACACCAGAGTTGACACTGAGACTCCCCCAAAACACATCAGTAGTCATAAGCAGTTCTGTTACAACCCTACTTTTGCCAATGCTATGTGAAATTACATGTTACATCAATACAAAAAAACCCCAAACAATGAACAATAAAAGCAGTGCAGAAGAGGAGTCTGTAATCACACTTGTGAACGATTTCTTCCAAGAAAGTGTGCTACACCACTAATACCTCTTTAAAAAATTACCATCTATTGTGCAGCCACACATTTCCTGTGGGCAACAAGTGCAGATCTATTCTTAGCTGATGGCCACGACTTCATCACTTTCCACTCCTGCCTTTCATAGGTTGGACGGGATTAGGTGTGATGCAGCCCTGCCAGAACTCGCTGTGTTGGTGCAGCTTGCGTCCAGCTGTAGGACGGTGGAGCCCATTGACCATCTGTCTCCAACCAACAGATTCAAGTCTCAGTCCTCAGAACAGGAGTATAAAGGGGGCGGGAGCGAATTGAGGTTGGATGGGGGGAATCAGCTTTGTGTTGCCATAAAGCTGTCTCTCCTCTCTCCTAGCAACGGACTCCCATTTTCTTGGTTTTCGGGCATCATGGTCCTGTTGGTTTGGTGCGCATGGCCCCCTTACTGACTCTCTCTTTCTCTCTCTCTGTCCTATTTATGGTAATGAGCCATCTGCCCTCTCTGAAACAGCCGCCCAAATGAAGGAGAAGCTGGGAGGGGGTAGGGGCTGCTGGTTGTGGGGTGTCTCTGACAGACAGGAGTCTGAGACAAAGACGCTTATCCTGTTGTGTCTGCCTCTGCACCAGTAGATGCCTTTAGATAGTAATGGGCTCAGTGATGACCAGAAACAGGAACAACGTTTTAAACCCGGCTGTATTGTGAAGAAAGAATGCACTTTATCAAAGGGGAGTTGTTTAAAAAAAGAAATTAAATATAGACCTTGTTTGCTTGTGCACCTGACAGATGGAGGAAGCAACACAGAGAGAGTGCTACCACCTGCAGGTTACAGCCTTAAATTGTTGTACACCTTGAACATTTGAGATAGCAGTTCAGGTTTGCCTCACACACACCTAACACCCCCACCATTTTTAAGATCTGCTTCGTAAATGTGCCTCTATGACTTGATGACACAGGAGACTGGTTGGAACAGAAGCACATGCAGAGCCACCCAGCATTCAATAGACCTCTGTTGCCACTGGATACTAGATTGGTTACCAAGCCAACACATGTTCCTCACTGTCATATCTTCAATACATTAGTGTCAAAAATAACAGAGATCCCCAGAGCTAAACTCTACATAGTTAATGCCCCGATGGAGTGGCTCGTTTTGTTGTATGTCTCCTGAATATACGTCATGGTCAAATCCTGTGAATAAAAATAGAAGTTAAAGATAGTCAAATATCTGTGTGCTGCATGATAAATGGTCCCCTTTAGCTATAACAACACTGAGTCAAAGCATTTCCTCAATAGCAGACAACAATGAATCATGAACACATGCTGCCATTTCAAGCCAAGTAATCTGTTAATATGACAACTGTACCCTGTAAACCTATTCAGATCACCTGAAATCTTATTATTATTATTATTATTATTATTATTATTTTTTTTTGCATTAAAACAGCAGTTACTGGGATTTTTGTGTTGTGTGAACCAACACAAAATAGTGAAGAAATAAGTACATTTCTAAAAAGTGAATTTCTAATTTAACGTTTTAAAGAAAAACATTTCACTGTGTCTAAAAACTGAACTTTTTGTTCATTTTCTGTCCAAAAAAGCTTAAACTCGGTCTGTGGAAACACAAATTTTAAATTCTTTTAGATCTAGGCCTGGACTTGTTAATGAATGATCAAAGTGTTATTTCAATAAAGATGCTTCTTCTGGCTCTTTTTTTACAAGTCAGATGTTTTTAGTGAACAAGTAAAACTTCTCTTGACAGTTTCTCCAACCTTCACTCTGGCTCTATGTAGCTCATTCAGAGTTATCTCAATTGTCTGGTGAGTTCCTTGGTCTCCATGATGTTGCTTGTTCTCAAACAAACCTCTGAGTCCTTGTGGCGATCACTAATGCAAAACAAAAAGGGAAATTGTGACAGTAAATCCATCAATATCATCATGACAAGTCCGTACAGCAAAGTCAGGAAAATGTTCAGGCTTTATTTGTAAGACATTTTGGAAGCTGTGCACAGTTATGTGCTGCTTTTGTGTTGGTGTATCACATAAAATCCCAATACAGTACAAAGAGGTTTGTGGTTGCATTGTAATAGGGAAAATCCTTCGAAAGGCACTCTGACCATTTGAAAATGTAATTCCATGTAAAATTTCCTGAGGCTCCTTCTTTTTATCTATGTATGATCAGCACAAGACCTTCAGATGACTCCTTTCATGAGGTCAGTCACCTTTAACCCCCTCAGGCAAAGTCACAAACAAATCAATAAACCTTTAACTCACACATGGTCCTACATTTGTAATTTCATCTGGTTGTCCTTCTTGGCATTAAAGTCTATTCACTTCTCTTCCAAATGTGTTTTTCAGTTACATCTGACTGTCTTGGAGATTAAGGATTATGATGAGTTTAAGGCTGAAGAACTGATTAGGGACATCCTGAGAGTAGTTAAAGTCACATGTGTGGCACTGATCCATTCTGTTGTTAATTTGGGTGTTTGAAACCTGTGAGTTGATTACCTCACTGACCGACATCTCAGATGTTTTGGTCACACGTCTCAAAATGCGAATGATAGTGAGACCACCTGTGGAGAGGATAAAAGACTGAATTGTGTTTGTAGATAGATGATAGCTGAGCCCACACCAAATATCCCCCAAAAATAAAACTCTAAGAATTAAAGATTGTATTAATTGTGTCCTCATGAGTCAAGACTTTTCATTTCTCTACAACTGCAGTTCTGTTATTTGAGCAATCTCTTTGCACATCCATTGATTGTTGTTCTTTATAAAAGATCTCAAAGCATCTATGAATATCAATGTTCAAGTCATGCAACAATTTTTTTACTGGACTTGTGCTTGGATTTTTACTTGGTCATTATAATACATAAATTTGCTGTGATGCAAAATAACAATATGTGTAGAAAGGGAACCTCTGACCTAATCTTGAGTCTTTTGGAGCCTTTGGCTGGTATTCACCAGTCTTTCCATCAACTCTAACCAGCTTTCCTGTTCCTGCTGAAGAAAAGTGCTACCACACCATGATCTCGCCACTACTATGTTCTACTGTGGAGATGTGTACAGGATGATGTGCAGTGTTGTTTTTCCACTACACACGGCATTTTTGACCTAACTAGATTTTCTTTAGGGATGTCGAGCTAAATAGAAATGCACACTCCCAATAAAATAGATAAAGTTGATATGTAGCTAAGATGTTACAAGATGAAGAATTGCAAGAATCCTATTTGATAGATACCTAAAACCCTTCTGGAACAACACTAAATGTTGCTCTTCTCCTTGAAACAAGTCATGAAATTACTTGTCAGATCATCCGTTCTCACAAAAGCAATGATTATATTATTCTCCTTTAAAATAAAATAAACATCCTTTAACAACACCTCAGCTTCTTAGCGACTCTGCCTAATGGACACAACAAACTCTAAATATGACAACATTTTGAGGATAAGTACAGACTTTAGATCTTACATTGAGCTTACAACCAAGAATGAGAGATATTCATAGGAGAGTTGGCATTACTTAGCAAAATGGAAACAACTTAAAGTCTAATTCAGACAAAAAAAGAAGAAGCATGGGGCAGTCATGTGATCATCTTTGCTAGCACAGCATTCACTCAGATGATGACTTAAGAGGACATCTAGTGGACAACACAGCAAATTACATGATGCAAGGGAGCATTATTATTGGCCAACTACAAATACATCAGGAGGTACCAGTTCAACTGCTCAGAAATAAATAAAAATCTCTCAGGCAAATAAAACCCCCACCTTTATTAAGGCTTGCTGCATTGTATCGCTTTTAGTGCACTGACACTGCTCCACTCACATATAAGCTGAATCTTGCATTAACATGGTGGAGGCTGCTTTTACATGGCAGTTCTTGTCGTGGGCAAGGAAAACTACAAAACAAATCTACATTTCTGAGTCACCTCATTTACTTAGGGCACATTTCCACTGCAGAAACATTTTCAGTAACCAAGAGATATTTCCACTGATGCATGTCTCTCTAACAATGAGACATGCATCCACTTGGTAACTTCAGACCTGTAGCAAACATACAACATAACCTCTCTAGGAGAATTTTCAGGTTACCTCAAATATGACACGCAACTATTTTATTCAATGGTTGAACATTCTGAATAAATCCCAAATGAATAAATGAAACTATTATAAAGAATTGTAATCTGACATCTACTGGTTCTTTTTCAGATCTGGTGCAATAAAAATATGGAATCACTGGAATCAATGCTGGGAATAAAATATGACAAGAACAGACGAATTTCTTAAATAATGTCTTTTCAACATTCCTGTTTAGTAGATGTGAGAACAACTTTGCAGGGTGGACTTTTACTACACACCATTTTTTTTTTACAGTAATATATCTTTTGGGCTTACTAGCCATGTTATTGAGTTAATAAGCCTTTCCTAAAGAAAAATATTTATATTCAGTGCAGGTATGATGCATCATTATCTTGAAAAATGTCTTTATAATCAGAAAAATACTTCAGATTTATAGACAAACAGAAGTGTGTAAATGGCACCAAAAATATTCATCACTGAATAAAACTTCAGCTATCCGCAGACCACGGCTGTCTCTCTTCAACCTTGGAAGATTGCTTTCTTCTTTTTATGTATAATTGGTGGTTTCCTCTTGACTTTTCTGCAAATAATAACAATTTCCTTCAGCAGATTTCCAACAGCAGACACAAACATTGACTCCAGCGTAAGCTCGTTTGACTTTTACTTCTTAGATTGTGCATTTTGTATTTCCAAGGGAAATTACTTTGAGTTTTCTGTCCTGAAGTTACAATGTTCTCAGTGGTATTGCAGTTTGTTTTTCTTTTACACCCTTCCCATTATGCTGGTTGTTGCTCTAAATTGTTCACAACTGACTTGGAACAGCCAGCATCCTTTGCTAAACTCCATGTATATTTACTTTTTTGAAGGACTTGTACAATATGTTTTAGTGTTTCAACAGACAGTTTAGTTGTTGAGGAAATGGTTCCTGTTAATCAGATAAGTGCTCTCTTTTAACTGAAGATTCATTTGGATAATTAGAGTAGTGCACATATTGATTTTAGAAATGCAAATTAAAGAGTGTTTCTGTGCTTTGTTCATTTAGTTAATCCAAATCAGGAAGACTAATTTCAATAATGTAATTTATTTTGCTATTTCATGTATACTTCCCAAATCCAGGCTTTTTTCAAGGAATTTAGATTTATTTCACAATTGTGTTTGTCCTTTTTTGCTTTGAAGTGAAACATTTGACAGAAATTCACTTAAGAACAGTGATCATATTTTCTTTTCTTTTTCTTTTTTTTTTTTTTTTTTAGAAAACTGGCCTTGTAGTCAGGCTAGAATGAAACTCTCTAACAATGAGACGGCTTAACTTGTTAATGTTTGCTGTTGCTTTCTAGCCCATTGTACTTAAATAGTTTGTTTGCTTTTGTATTCAGACATAATGTCTGTGATATTATTTTTTTTCCCAAACTTTGCTGTACAATCAACCAAAATTACTTGATATGTTGTTTTTACAACAACATAATAACATGTCATGGTCAGTTGCTTTTATAATTATTTTGTTATTTTGGTCAATAATATCTAATTTGGTTTGTTTAATTTATATCTTATGTTTGTCACATATTTTAAAATATATTTGTCTTTATGTAATCCTTTTAGAATTTTGTTTTTCTTCTAGATGTCGTCTGGGTTGAGGCCCAGTCACTTAAATTAGTAAAGTTTCCATGAACACAAGTGAACTCAAACACATAACAATAATCAAAAAGGTAATTTGTTAAAATATTAAAACTAAAAGTCATTACTCATAGTCTAATATGTATTGTTTGATTGCTTTATTCAACAGACTCGTGGTCCACAAAGACATGATACACAGCAACACATACAAAATAAAAAAACTAAAATCTTATAAAAGACTTGCAAACCAATGCATGTTTTCATTTTTTCTAATTTTGATGATTATGGTTTACATGTAAGAAAAACCCAACATCAGAACACTATGTTAAATAAGACCATGAAAAGGTTTCATGTCTTTTCATGGTCTTAAAAATGCCACATCTTGTGGCATTTTTACAGTCTGCATCATTATAGGGAAGACTGTTGATTTGACAGCTGACCAGTAGCCACTCACATCCACTGCAAAAGTAAGTAACAGAAGATAATTGCTAAAGAAGCTGTTTTTTGTTACAGAGTGCTGTATCAAGGCACAGTAAAAGTTGAGTAGAAGGAAAATGTGCACATGGGAAGCAATGTTAAGTACTTCCTGTTTCTTTTTATTTAACCTTTTTTTAATGAGGGGAGTTATTAAAAACAATTTATTATTTACAATAACGATCTGGTTTCCCTCTGCTGACATTGTTAATGTAAATGCTGATTCGCACCTGCCTCCACTGCCAAAAGTGTAAATTCTAGTTTAATACCCAGGATACCACTGTGCTTGACTAGTAAACGAAACTGCCTGACCCAAACCTCATTGACAATCCATGGGTGGTTGTCAAAATGAAAGTGAGACAGCAAACCCAACAATTGATAGCAGATGGAGGCAGATGAAACACTGCCTCTTGATTCCACATGTTGCATTGGTACATATAGAAAGGTGCACCGATCACTTTACAGTTTATAAATGGCTCATATCTTTGTAATAAAAACTAATTTCAAACATGTACTATTATTTTTTTCATATCATATTCCTCTTTTAATAGTAAAGTTTTTATTACAGCAACAGTCATAAAATTATCAGAAATAAACGCTAAAATCTTTTTGTGTAATGAATCTATACGAGACTAAGCTTTTAAACATGTCTACGTATTTAGGCTTTTCTCTAATATTCCGAGTGAGATGCATATAGCCTACATATTTCATACCTGAACCGACTGAGGTACAGGACCAGTATGTTCATTTAGTAGTGTCAATAAACACTGTAGGGAGATCATGTGCAAGCTAAAGTAACGAGAGCCCATCTGTAGCTGCGACAAACCACACATTTCCATACAGTATATACTTTTAACAAAATGTGTTAAATCTAAAGAACGTCTTAAATCGAGCGCCTTCAACAGAAAAGGCAATGAGAAGGCGAACAGTCTACGCATGTGATTCGACTGAGGCCTGACGGACTGTCGCTGTCTGTTATGGCTCCTCCTGCTCCAGAGGAACGGGGCCAGACGTAACACCAGTGCGGGCGAACGGGGAGCAGCACAGCGATACGGTCCTCTCGAGCCGCGGTGAAAGATGGCAGCTCGTCAAATGCTTAACAAAAAGAAATAGACGACGTGTTCGGCGTCGTCTCTTCTGCCGTGAAAGCTTCGACATTTTCCTCAAGATTACCAACACCCCAAATGAACTCCGTCAGAGCAAGTAACGTTAGCAGAAGACCTAGGCGAGTATCAAGGCCGCGCCCGGTGCAGCCGGATAGGAACCACCAGGAAAGAGGTAATTTTCTTTCAACTAGCATTAGCTTTGCTGGGAGGCTTCTCAAACTCCCAGCCGCAGTTGCTTAGTTAACTCGTGTATTTTTTTAGCTAAAATGTGGGACATAAAGAAAAGACGAGTTAGTAAGTGTGAGCCTAACACGGCGTTCTCAGTCGGTGAACTCTAGTCAGGAAACGCCGAGGCTTGTGTGTTTGTAGCTGGCATTTAGGCCGCGCTTTGTTTTTGCTTGATTTTATGTTCCGGGTCGACTCGTATTTTGCTTGTCTCACGCAATACCGCTGCTGTTTTAAGTGTTTTTGTGTGACAGAATTACTAATGTTTCACAAATGATAACCTAATGTAGATACTGTAGTAGAATGACGGATGACAAACGCCTGGAAGGGCGCATTAAAGGGTTTTGCTAGTTGCAGTGCCATGCTAATTAAAGGTAGCCTGTACTAGTTAGTTATTATTGGAGTATTTACAGCTATGTACGTACCTTTGGTTTCATACTCTTAAGGCGTCATTTCCCCCTAAAAAAGCCCCAGTCTTTATAACCTCTGCGATGTTAAAATGTCAGTCGCGCTGCCCGTCATTATGACTAACTTTTTCTCTTGAAATAACCCATTAGGTTTTAGCATTTTAGGTGACATTAAACAGTGAACCATTAGTGGTCTCAAGTTGAAGCATTTTCTTGTACTTGCAGTGTCTTATTGTCAAATTACCAATCGTAGGGACAATGTACTGGTAATAATTATGGTCTGAATGTAGTTTGACGTTATTTGCAGCTCTAGTGGATGGTGAAATACTTGATCTCTGAATATCAACTGAATGACAGCCAGCAGGAGATGTTCACTTGTAAATGTTATTCAAAGAAACTAGAATAGGAGTTGGCCATTATACATTTTCGTACAGTAGGCTTCAATAACCTAGAGTAGAAAAAAAACAAAACATGTATTGTAGTACATCTACTTACATTTATTTAAGACAGAAAAACAATAATTATTCCTACTGCCAATAATTTGCTGCATTATTTTTGCAGCAAATTGATCATCACAGTGGCAATGTTGTCATCCTAAGTTTTGTAGGGGATTTCAATTAAACATTCTTATTATATATATTTTACTTACTTAGTATAATAGTTTAACAGGACTATTTACAAACTGATGAATTTGTCATTCTTACCTTACCATACAATGTTTATTTAAATAAGTCAAGTATAGGAACTTTACATGGCATCAATAAAATGAATTTAAAGCATAGGAATGTTATAATGTAGTATTTCAGCAGCAACTTAATGCTTTTCTAAAAAAGAAAACTATATGGCAAATACATGCTACTTTACATTTACTGGAAACTGAGGATGATTTCATTCCAGAGTTAACAGCGTTTCAGTTAAGATACTCAGAGAAGTCGGGATTCCAATATGGAAATGCCTAAGTAGCCATGTTTGTTGTACTTACAATTGTTTTAAGCTATACTTTCCACATCCAACACCGCTGTCAATTTCTTTAGTTGAGAGTTGCAGGTGCTACATGTAACATTGATTTCAGTTGCACTCTTGCAAGTGTGTACTGTAAAATTAATATATCCCCCCCGCAATTTACCATTGTTGATGCAATGCTTGGCCATACTGGATCTTGAAGTCGGCATCGGAACAATTCTGACTTTCCTAGTTGAAAGTCCGACTTCCAGTTGATTTTTCCGACTCTGAAATGGAAATTTTTTTGGAACACAATACTTTTTCTAGGTGTCATCATTACAGCTAAATTATCACCTAAATTAGAAAATGAACGATGTTTACAATACTATTATGCAATAAAACTTTGATCAAGGAACACAAAATAACAATAAAAATAACAATAATAATGATAAAGATGGGCTTTAAGATTTAATGAAAAAGATGATTCAAGTTGCTTATTGGGCAGTGCTGAAGGGCACCGTTAACTAAACATTTCTACAAGACAGAGAATAGATTGTAGTAGCGTAAAATTAATTCGTATTATTTTATGCCTGTACTGAAACATATTTGCATTCTTAAACTGTACTACAAATGGATTTGTACATTAATACATATTTTACATAATTCTTACTTGTAATACATACTGTGTCTGTGATTAGTTAATGAAAATTTTGAAAAAATGAAACTCATTAGTTGCTTAAATTAGTTTTTTGTGGTGTTAACATAGAAAGTGGAGTAATATGCAATGGCATTGTGATATTTATAGAAATCACTCATTACAGTAGTATTGTTATAGTAGTAATAATGTGATATTCTTTTGCCCATGTCATCTAGCTCTAGTTCACACAGCTGCATCGTAACACTTTTTAAGGCATATTTGGTGTTTTTGTATTGTTTGTCTAGCCTAATAATTGATTAGACTTATCAAGCAGATAACAATCTAATCGATTATTTATCATATACTTTGACCTTAGCTGTTATCTGATGTGTAATAGAATAGATAGAATAAATGGTGGAACCTCTTGATGTGGATTCATTTAATGAATAGTGAATAAAAAAAATCTGATTTTTCAATATTCGTATCTTTCACTAGAAGTGTTCATAACTCAGAATGATGAATAGGTTTAAAGATGTGCATATGGGATAGTTTATGATAAACGCTGTGACGTTTGGGTGTTTTGTTGTTGTTGACTAAATCCCCTCTTAATTGGATATATGTTGAGTTTATTCTTTACAGAGTAGATTCTAAAAAGGACAATTTACCTTTCTTGATTTTGATCTCGGCTCCTCATGAATACTGTTTGGTGCTCACTAGTGTATTTCTTATTCCTTTTAAGTTTATTTCTGAAAGCTTATATTGTAATTTGAACAGTTAATTCAGCTGATGAGTTATTGTATTAATTCTGTTCAACCAGGCATTTTGATATTTCAGCGTTTGTGAGCTTCAAAACAAAATATACCAATTAGGAAACATTTTATTTTACACTTTTTCTTTCTCAGGGGCTTAAAATTCACATAAGCAAAAGTTTTTGACCGTTATGTCCTTGGTAAATGCATTTTTTTGTTATTGTTTGGGTTGATTTAATTACTATCTTTTTCTCCCTCACCTATTAACTGTAGATGAGGACATTCCTGCAGAAATGGTTGCAGAAGAATCCGGTCCAGGAGCTCAGAATAGTCCCTACCAGCTTAGAAGAAAGTCTCTACCCAAGAGAACGGTGTGTCCCACAAAGACAAACATGGAGGTATGGCCTTTCTAAAACAGCAAGCGGAAACAATTGATGGAAGAAAAAAGTTTTTAAAGGTGATTCTATAACTAATAATGAGAGATTTCCTTTGGCCTGCAGGGTGCTTCCACTTCAACAACAGAAAACTTTGGACACCGACCTAAGCGTCCCAGAGTTTCAGGAAAGTGTCCAGATTTACCAGGTACTTTCACGCATAGCTTGTCTTGTTTCTTCTTTAGAGCACACTTGTCATTATGTTGTACATATGTTGGGAGTGAAAATGTTGGGCGAACAATTAGTCAAAGTAAACTGATGCAAAAATTTCATGACAGCTGTTTATATTTACTGCAGTACTTGTTTGTAGTTGTGACCTTTTGTTATGCTTGCCTATTTTTCTGAGCTCCAAAAAAATAGCTCAGAATTTTGCTGCTTCACCAATTTGCACCTCTATTTTTCCCCTTCCCACTTCTGATTTGTACTTGAAAACAAACAGTTTTGTTCCCGTGTAGTTAAATCATTGTGCATCAGTTTTCTTTTCAACATGGTTAATAATTCTGATTAAATAGTTGGGATAAATAGTCTCTAGAAATGCAGAAAAATCATTTATATTTTAATTCAATTGTATATTATTTAGAGTATTTGTTTTGCAACCTGTTTATCCAGATTATTACTTGAACCAGTATTTTGACCTATTTGAGTTGGACGGCTCTTCATAAATATGACAGATTTTAACACCCTGTCAAACCAGAATAACTCTTAAATGTGATTTAAGCAAGCATAAATTCATATTTTTAATTAATTAAGCTTTATTTATCCATCAGTGCAGTTCTGTATTTTAATAGACATCAATTTGGGTAGATCTTTTTGGATTAAACATGTAGTACTGCTTTAAACTTGTATATGAGGAACTTATAAAGTCTGATGTTCGTGACATTTGGGCCTTTGTCATCCTCTGCTGCTCTAGCCAAAGGACTTGAAATGGATGTTTGCCTGTGACACAGCCTTGCTGTACTGAAGCCAACTGTCAGCTTAGATCATGTTATGCACAAGGTTGGCCAAAGTGGCTCATTTTAAAATAAGAAGCAATTCAACTATTTACAAAATATTGTATTAATTTTTTTCATTTATTGCTTCATTTTGACATGGTGCCACAAATTCACTCAAAAGATTTTTTTTTTTCTTCTCCCATTCTTGTTTTGTTAAAGTCCTGAGTAACTGTTTTGTTTGTTCCTGTGATCTTGGTATAATTATGTCAGGTCTGTTCCCACAAACATATGATGGTCTAACGCCGTGGTCGCTGTCTTCCCAGCTGCTCCAGCAGAACAGTATTTGCAGGAGAAGCTTCCAGATGAGGTGGTGCTGAAGATCTTCTCGTACCTGTTGGAGCAGGACTTGTGCCGTGCAGCTTGTGTGTGCAAGCGCTTCAGTGAGCTGGCCAATGACCCCATCCTCTGGTGAGGCTTGTTGTCCAATTAATGTGACTTGTATGTTGGTATTTAACCCACCATATTCTAAGATTGTAAAGCAGCTTTCTAAACCCTGAGGATTGTCAACATTTCCAGTTTGTGAGTCTGTTGCAGGGATGCACAACTTGACATCACAGTATAAATATTGAATATTGTGTTTTACTTGGTTAAAATTGAATTTGAGAGGTCACTATATATTTTTAAGTAACCTTATTTTTCATTTATCCAGCTTTATTTCAAATTTTCAGTTATTTTCTGGGATACTACTAAATGCCACAATGATCACTATTATTAAACATTTATTTAAGCGTGTTGTAAAGAAGAAACATATAGGTATTTAATGTGTTTGTAGCCTATATGAGAACATTATTTACTGTTGATGTGTTTTAACATTTCAGGAAGCGATTGTACATGGAGGTTTTCGAATACACCCGACCTATGATGCACCCGGAGGCAGGAAAGTTTTACCAGATAAATCCAGAAGAGCATGAACAGCCAAACCCGTGGAAGGAGAGTTTTCAGCAGCTGGTGAGGGAATCTCATTTATAAAATAGCTTTCCTCCTCCTTGTGGTTTCTAGCAAAAGTTAGCATTCAGCCATCATTTTAGAGTTTTAAACCAAACGAAAAGAAGATGCGTTTAACTAAATGTCTTCTGCTTTCACTTTGTCAAAAAATTGTATTATGAGAACAACATATTTTTATGGGTTAAAAAAAAACTATATTAAAATAACTCCAGAAGAATGTTGTAGTGCAGTTTGTCTTCTGAGGATTAAGTGTTTGTGTGGAGGTAGAGTTCCCAAATGAAGCTCAACATGTTTTTTATGTGTTTCCATTGTAAAATTAAACCCCAGTAGCATAGGAGAATGTAGAAATGAGATATTTCCATCACCATAATTTGCTCATTTTTATTTAAAAATTCCCCTTTGTTTTTTTGTTCCCTATTTATATATACACTTTTTAATTGCATACAGATTCTTGAGATTTATATTCAAAATATTCATTTGGAGTTACTTGAATAGTATCTGCCTTATCTGAATGTTCAACAAATCAAAATTTATTTTTTGTGAAACTTTGAAAATGAATAAAATTAGATTTTTATTCTTTACATAAATAAGAAAGATTTTTTTTTTCTTTTTTTCCTACAGTTATCTAGAAATAGAAAATAACCGAATAAGTTTCCCGGCTGTGGAACAGCCCTGCATTTTTTCTTTCTGGATTTTAAAATGTTGCATACTGTTAGAATTTTGAAATCAGAAAATCTTGGACTATTATTTGTCCAGTATGAATTATTTTCTCTCTGTCTGTGTTGTTTTCCTTTTTTAGTATAAAGGCGCCCACGTTAAGCCAGGCTTTGCAGAACACTTCTACAGTAATCCTGCCAGATACAAAGGAAGAGATAACATGTTTGTAAGTAAAACAGCTTTTTTAACCCTGAAGTTTTTTAATCTATAATTTTTAAGTGCAGTATTCACTTATTTATTTTTTTCAGTATTATGACACCATAGAAGACGCTCTGGGAGGAGGTCAGGAGCCTCACTTCGACGGCTTGATATTTGTCCACTCTGGTATTTACACAGATGAGTGGATCTATATTGAATCGCCGATCACAATGATTGGAGCTGGTATGTGTGTCTTAAATCTATTTCAAGAGTACATTTGAACAAATTTTGTCTTGTTCTTAAACTGTTAAAATCTTTTTGCAGCTCCTGGAAAGGTTGCAGAGAAAGTCATCATAGAGAACACCAGAGACTCCACTTTTGTTTTCATGGAGGGCTCAGAGGACGCTTACGTTGGATTTATGACTATCCGGGTAAAAAGACTTGTGGTTTATAATTGTAGTATGTAGCAAGTTTAGTGCAATTTCTTCTCGTTTCCATGGTTGTGCATGTTTACCGTTAGTTATTTTGTAATTGCTGTCTGCTCTGCAGTTCAACCCCGACGATAAATCCGCCCAGCACCACAATGCACACCACTGCTTGGAGATTACAGTGAACTGCAGCCCCATCATCGACCACTGCATCATCCGTAGCACATGCACAGGTAACACTCTGTCCTCTAATACAAAATTTGGGAAGATCTGCCTGTTTTATATTAGAATTCAAGAAATTTCAAATTGAAAAATCACAGTTTGTATATTATTGCTATATTGGTTTGAAGTGTTGTATTACATTGTGTTGTTTTATCTTTATGTACTTTCTCTCTGCCTTTGGCTGAAAGGTGCTGTATATAATAAAGCTGCCTTACATTATCTTATTACAGATTTCTCAGAATCTGCATTTATCGTTTTTCAGAACTGCAGTTTTCTTACTTTGTATATTTGACCTCGCTGTTTGGTCTTTATTTCTATGTCTTTGTGCTTTAATTTGCTCTATACTTTGCTGGTGACACACTAAGCTTCCCCACTCAGTGATAAATACAAAATTATTATATTCTTTTCTCTTCTAAAAAAAAGAAAATAAATCTGTAAATGACTGGAGATGCTGGACTTATTGGCACTTTGTTGTTCTTTTTAAACTTTTTTTTGCTTATGCATGTTGACGTAAGGTTTTTCTGTTTCAGTTGGGTCCGCTGTGTGTGTCAGTGGTCAGGGGGCTTGCCCCACAATAAAGCACTGCAACATCAGTGACTGTGAAAATGTTGGCCTTTACATCACTGATCATGCACAGGTAGTGTACACTTTTCACTTGTATAATGTTAGCATTTGATCATCTGGATTTGTGTGGCAGTAATTTCATCTTCATTCTACTAAAGGAGTAGGATCTCACATACTGTTAGGTACTGAGAGATCCACCAGTCAAGCTATTCTTGGCTGATACAGATTTCAGATTTTCTTTGAGGAATAACATGATAACTTTTTATCACTTGGGATAATATAGTGCTTTTATTTGTCATTTGAAAGACATAATATGGTGGGAATTTTTAACTTTGGTGCATTTAATAAACAGAAAAATGTCAGGATATTCTGCGATGATCACTGGTCTTAGAAAAATTGTCCAATCACATAAAAGTCCCAACAAATTAATCTTTCTGTTGAGAAAATAGCTCCTGGTATACAGGCTACGTCATTAGTGCAACATTTTTTTTGTTTTAAGTGCGAATAATTACTAATGTGTATTCATGTTGTTGTTTAGGGCATTTACGAGGACAATGAGATTTCAAACAACGCTCTGGCAGGGATTTGGGTGAAGAACCATGGAAACCCAATCATCAGAAGGAATCACATCCATCATGGCAGAGATGTTGGTGTCTTCACATTTGATCACGGCATGGTAAGATATAAAAGCTTCTCACAGTCACCTGCTGGGTTTTCTTCCTAAATATTTGGTTTCAAACTCTTTGATCCTCTTTGCAATGTGACAAAACAGACCTGTGTAGTTGTTCACACACATGTTCGATAAAACTTGCCTCTTTGCGCATTAACTCAGTATTACTCCATGTTTTTGTAGGGTTACTTTGAAAGCTGCAACATCCATAGGAACCGGATTGCTGGTTTCGAAGTGAAGGCGTACGCCAACCCCACAGTGGTTCGTTGTGAAATCCACCACGGTCAGACTGGTGGCATCTATGTGCATGAAAAGGGCCGCGGGCAGTTCATCGAAAACAAGATCTATGCAAATAACTTTGCGGGCGTGTGGATAACCTCAAACAGCGACCCCACAATAAGGTCAGTGTGGCCAGACTCACAGCTGGGGTTTTCCTTTAAAATGCTACATGCTCAAATATGTTGTTTTGTTCAAACACAGGGGTAACGCCATCTTTAATGGCAACCAAGGTGGCGTTTACATTTTTGGTGATGGCCGAGGCCTCATTGAAGGCAACGACATCTACGGCAACGCCCTGGCAGGAATCCAGATCAGGACGAACAGCTGTCCTATTGTGCGACATAACAAGATCCATGACGGTCAACATGGTGGCATATATGTGGTAAATTCAGCTGTTAAAACAAACCTTGTGGTTAATTTTCTTCCATTTTTAGTTTGTAGCTTCAGTAGATTTTCTACTCTAACTTGGAAACATAATAGTGTTTGTTTTTCTTTCTTTGTGTGTGTAGCATGAAAAAGGACAGGGAGTCATAGAGGAGAACGAGGTGTACAGTAACACTCTGGCGGGAGTGTGGGTGACGACAGGCAGTATGCCAGTACTGAGGAGGAACAGGATACACAGCGGGAAGCAGGTAAGATGACAGCTGGTTATATGATTATGTGCAAGTAAAAAGTAAAAGAAAAAAAATACATTTTAGTGTTTCTTACTGAAGGTTCTTAAACAGACCTTGATTTAATAAAAACCCCATTTTAGACCCTAGAAAGTCTTAAAAGGTCAGGTTTTTATGCTAGGCTTGAAATAATTTTAGATTGGTTTTTCATTGGCCCTATTTATTGTTTCTACTTCCAATCTATTTATTTTAAATTTTCTTATTGTTTTGTGCTATTGGTGAATATTCTTCTTCACTTAAGCTAATTTTGACTTAATCACAAAATTATTTGAGTGGTTAAAAGTATGTAAATATTGTTATGCATAGTGAGAAATAAACATCATTCATCAAAACAAACAGTGATGACAGTATTCCCATCATAATCTTGAAAATGTTTTTCTTTAAAAGAACAATTTATTTACAAACAAACTTATCTAAAAACAATAAAATAAGCAGAATTAATATAGCTGCCAATTTGTAACACTCACTCTCTTGAAAAATGAAAGAGGAGGAAAAAAAACTTTGAATCTCTAAAACTGATCTTTACAGAGTTTCTTAGAAAATGTATGAATGAAACCCCGTTTCATTATACAATCACTTGTTGATGTTATTTTGTCTTTTTTTTTGATCATGTTAACCATGCCATTAATTCTCCATCAGAGTAACGTCCTTTAAAGCTCTTCAGTTTTGTGTATTTTACCAAGAAGAAGAAAATTAAATCCCAATATGTGTTATTGAAACAGGTTGGGGTTTACTTCTACGACAATGGTCATGGTGTGCTGGAGGATAACGACATCTACAATCACATGTACTCTGGGGTTCAAATAAGGTTTGTTGGAAAAAAAAAAAGTCAATAATCTTGAACATTTTTAATCCCAAGTCTTGATTTATACATGCTGAAATAAACAGTCTGCTTTAATTTACTCACCAAGACCTTTCGTACTTTTTCTTTTCGACAGGACTGGCAGCAATCCCAAAATCAGACGGAACAAGATCTGGGGCGGCCAAAATGGAGGCATTTTGGTTTACAACTCAGGTGGGAAGCACAGAGGGATTTAAAATTGTTTTTTGCCAATATTGCCATTGGCATTGATATTGCCATTTGTCATTTTGTTTACTCAATTTCTCCTGGCTTTTCAGGCTTGGGATTTATTGAGGACAATGAGATCTTTGACAATGCAATGGCAGGAGTGTGGATCAAAACAGACAGCAACCCCACGCTGCGGAGGAATAAGATCCATGACGGGAGAGACGGAGGGATCTGTATATTCAACGGAGGACGAGGTAGTTTATCAATTTGTTATCTAAAAGTAGTATTTCTTCCTGCATTACTACTGCAGTAAATCTAAAAGTCAGTCTTTTTTTTGTGAAGGCTTGCTAGAAGAGAATGACATCTTCAGAAATGCCCAAGCAGGTGTTCTCATTAGCACCAACAGTCACCCCACACTGAGGAAAAACAGGATATTTGACGGCTTCGCTGCAGGTGGGTAACGCACACACAGCTGTTTTTAATAAACTTTGAATGCTGTTTGTTTTTATTTTGTTAAAAAGAATTATTTTAAATCTGTTTTGTTCCTAAATTGAAGGTATTGAGATAACCAACCACGCTACAGCGACCCTAGAAGGCAATCAGATCTTCAACAATCGTTTTGGGGGTTTGTTCCTGGCATCTGGTGTCAATGTTACAATGAAAGGTATTTGCATACTCAAATAATTGATACTAACCAGTTGTTAATAAGATATTAATGTCTACATTTCTCCCATGTCTACTTCAGATAATAAAATACAGAACAATCAAGATGCCATTGAAAAGGCTGTGAGCAGAGGTCAGTGCCTGTACAAGATTTCAAGTTACACCAGCTACCCAATGCACGATTTTTACAGGTAACAAGCTCAATCATGGAGACAGTAATGATCTCTCATGGTTTTAGTGTTGGTTTTTCTTTTCTTGATGATTCATTTTTGGTTTACACAGGTGTCACACCTGCAACACAACAGACCGCAATGCCATTTGTGTGAACTGTATCAAGAAGTGTCACCAAGGACACGACGTGGAGTTCATCAGACATGATAGGTCAGTATATATATTCATATTCAGTTAATTCACTTAAGCTTTGTAAATGTTATTTTTTTTCTAAGAACAAGCCATTTTATTCCTGATATAGTTTTATATTAATTGCTTTTGTGGGTGAAATTCACAAAAGTTGAATAATTAAATAAAAAATTGCAGCATGTTCTTACAGAAAATAAATTATGTATACTTTTTAATTTTTTTTTTTTATAAATCTAATACATAAATGTCAAATACCCACGTTGTTGTGTACAAGTGTTCGGATTAATAACTTTTTTATTTGTAATGTAGAAACAAAATAAAAATAAAACAACAGAGGAATCAAGTGGATGCCATTAACTACTTCAATTCTCTTCATACAACACATATATTCATGAATTTTATAAAATTTCAACCCACTTGATGCTAATTTTGTATAATAAACATTTTAACAAAAAAAAAAAAAAACTCTATATAGTTGACTTTCGATCAGGAAAAATTGCATTTCCCAGTGCAATTTTTATAAATTGTTTCCTATTTATAGTAGGAAGTCTTTTATAGTAAACTATAAATACTAAACTTTTACAGGAATTGTTTTTTTAGTTAACAGCATTTGTTGCTTAGCATGCATCTTAACTAGATATGTCTCAAAATTCAAATTTTGAGACATTTCTCATCGTTATTAGAACCTGATGCTGATGCTCCATTCGGGCCCCCAGAAGACGCACAACGAACACACTTGCTGCATTTGACTTTTAATGTTCAGCACTTATTGAAGTCTTACTTCTTGGGTATTTTTTGACTTAAAAAGTGCTAAATAAATTAAGTCCATTTTATCATTTATGTAGTTTAAAAAGCATATGAAAGACAAAGCAAAAAAAAAGTCATGAAAATTTAAACTCACCTCAAACTACCTTTTCAAATGTTATTCCACTTGCATCGATGAAAATGGCAAAAATCTGTTTTGCATTTAAATGCAACATTAATTGTATGTATTTCCTGTCAATGAGTGGCCTAATCTGTTTTTGCGTTATATTTCAACCCACCATTTAATTCTTCTTTTGCTTCTTCATACAGATTTTTCTGTGACTGCGGCGCAGGGACGCTGTCAAATCCATGCACGTTAGCTGGGGAGCCGACTCATGACACAGACACGTTGTACGACTCGGCTCCTCCTATAGAGTCCAACACGCTGCAGCACAACTGAGCTCCAGACCTGAGGACCCTTTATGCCTCGGCTTGATTGAACACACAGACACTTTTAGTTGTGCAGCAGAAGAGGAAGCCCGAACTAAGTAACAGATTCACTTTGACAGAGCAAATACAGCTTACAAAAAAAAACAAAACAAAAAAACACTTGGGACATGAAAATGCTTAAAGATGTTTAGAGAAAAAAAAAAGTCTTGATGATGGATGCCTTGCTTTTTGTTAAAAAAAAAAAAAAAAAGACACCAGTGGATCAGAGAGCAGCTGACTCAGGGTTTGTGGGTTGAACTGGTGAGATGGACAAAAGCCACCTTCGCTCATCTTCCTTAAAAAAAGCGCAAGAACAAGATACTTCGGTGATGTACAGATCCAGAGAGTTCTCGTCAGAGGAAAAGGTCCCACTTCCGATGCTTCCACCACTTGGGCGACCGATGTTCTTGTTTGTATCGTACGGGGTAAAAAAAAAAAAAACTAAAAAAAAAACCCTTCAGCACTTCAGCTTTTTTTCCCTTCAAGACAACTGATGAGATTTGATTTTATGCTTTTGTGTAGTTTTGTATTTTCATGCAAAAATCTTACTGTACTTGAATGTCTTTATTTTATTAAATGTTTTTTTTTTTAGTTATTCCCCAGAATTGCTGTAATTATATTCATGTCGCAGTATCTAACTTCTTTCTGTGAAAGAGACCAGAGAAAAGAGAAAAACACTAAACATTTTCTCCAGCAATGTTGACTTAGGTTTTGTTTTGCAACACAGAAAATCTGAAATGTGCTTTGACAAGACCGCTAGAACCTGCTTTAAGTATTCTATGCATATCGTTTATTTTCCATGTTGGTTTGCTAAACATGTGTTTTAGAAGCATGAAATTTAATCCAAAACAACTTTTCTTTACAAAGCGAAATGATTACTGATGTGAGAGTATAATTACACATCTGATGGGAAATGAACCAAGTCCTATTTGTTTACATCTGGTCTTGTTTTAAAGTGTTGCTTCATTGTCTTTAATATCAGAAGCTTGACTGTTTTTACATCCACAAAATTAAAAGCAAAGTCTTGTAAAAGCATAATTCTTAGGATTTTTCTGTTTATTTTTCTGTTTCCGATGTTGCTGGAGAATTGAACAGCTTTTGCTCTACAGAAGCTGAGACAAGTACCTATTTACAGCGCTTTATGGTTTCATCGCCTCCCCCCCTCCTTCCATCCATGTGTACTGGTGATTGTGGATTTCTCATACAGACTGAAAATGTATGCATGTATCATAACATCTAGACTTAATATATTGTGAAGTATTCAATAACCGTTATGTAGGCGCTAGTGTGAATTAAAAGGGTTTAATTTCCTAGATGAAACATTGTCATTTTTTTAAAATAAACTTTATTAGATCATTGCAGTAGTGTTTTTTCCCCCCGAAAAGAACAAAAATAGAAACATGAGGGTTTGTGGGTAAACTACAGGGTGTTAAGCAGTTGAACGAGTGAAGTGAAGCGTGCGTTGTCTGGAGCAGCATCGTCAGCGAACTGGCAGAGTTTCCTGCAGGGAAAATAAAGGGAAACTGTCAACAGAGCTGCAGCATTAAACTCGCTGCACGTTTCAAAAGGAAGCACACCTGAATAGTCTGAGGCTGATGGTGCTTCTCTCAAACTCTCTGGCCTTCCTGTGTCCAGACTGGATGACCTCCTCTGGCAGGTTGGCGAGCCGAGCCGCGTTGAAGCCGTAGCTCTTTGGACAAGCGCCGGTGATGAACTTGTAGAGGAACGTGATCGTTTCCTGACTCGGATCCTCACATTCGTTCTCCACCATGCATGCCTTCAAGGGACAAAACACAAGTTGAAGTGGAAAAGTGAAGGCGACGGCTGATTTGTTGGAAAGAAGCACAAACTTTCTTCTGCAAGGTCTAACGTTGGTTCAGGAAGCTGTTTGAGGCCGGATCAGAGGATGCAGCTGTTCTGTAATCTAGACGAAGCCACCAACTGTTAAAATTCTCCCCAACTGTGATCCCTTGGTTATTGCTTCACTCTTTATGTTGAAGTTTTAAAGCCCATTTTAATGACTTGGAAAGAAATAGATTGGGACATTTGGGATTCAAAATAATGAGATTCAATATATTTTCATCTTTGAAAGACCAAACTATTAGTCTAAATATGAGTTTAAACTTTCAATTACAAAATACGTCAATTTCAAATCCTTTACTTTTGTCTGAGTCAATATAGCGTTTTAAGTTGTGATGTGAGGGCAAAAGTGATTTCTACAAAAGCATTCAACTGCCAGAGCATGGAAATAAAATCAGGAGCAGTATTTCAAAAGATGCAAATCTCATTAAAACAAAATGAGTTTCATAATTCATTACAAGAAAGTTTCTTGTAAACGCGCCGACTTTATTACGACTTCTTAAAAAGGCAATAAGGGCTCATTTTGACTCCTCACCTGTTGCTTCTAGATGAAATCTAAACATCTCTAGAGAAGGAATCATCACAGTGTATTGTCAGCGGAGTCGAATAAAAACGTGTGATGCATCGTGGGACGAGTCAAATGACATGCACCTGCAAGTGAATGTGGCTGAATATTAGTATCCGAGTGGTGTTGTGGGTGCTGAACCCGGATACTAAATAAAAGTTGTAAGAAGTTTCTGGTTGTAGGCTGCAGTACGAGTTTCAGCGGAGAAAAATAAGAAAAATGGAGTAAAAACAACAGGATTCGCTGATCCGCAAGCAGGCTTGCAACCCTAAAGACATTAAAAACACTCTTCAAGTCAAAATATTAATTTCCATTTTATAATTATGACAATGTGTTTTTTTTTTCTTTCAAGTGGTGGAAATGGGATTCTATTGGGAAGATCCTGATAGGATCTTGGATTAAATTTCAATAAACTTGTGAAGTTCTTTTACACCACTAAGGAAATGAAAAAAGAAAAGTCATAATTTTGTTTTCTAAAATTTAAATCACACGTTTATGGCTTTGAAAGTCAAATTCATGACTGAAAACAGTCAATTATCAATTTAATTCTTACATTAATGACAAATCACTAATGTATGTGTTGAAAATATTCCTCCATAAGAGGAAACATTTAGGATTTTTTTTATATTAGATTAAAGGAATGACAGATTAGTGCTCCTCTTACCATGTGGCCCAGTCGCACAGCGGCGTTATTAGCATAGTCCTCCACTAGGGAGTGATAATGTGTGGAGAACAGAGTGCGACAGCAGATCTTCTCAGCAAGCTCCTTCACGACAGCGTTGGCGATGGCTGTGCCGTCATATGTAGCCGTGCCCCTTCCTACAACATGCCACAGCCTCATGAGTCACCATGACAATGCAATAACAGGCAGGAAGTGCAAATCAAAGTCTCACCGAGTTCATCAAGGAGCACCAGAGAGTGCCTGGTGGCGTGGTGCAGGATGCTGGCCGTCTCACTGAGCTCCACATAAAAGGTGCTCTCACCTGCAGAGGGACAGAAAAACTGCTTAGACCGGAGGAAGCAGCTCAGGTCGTCATGGATACGGGTACACAGCAGGTCCTGATGCCCAATTACAATTTTTTGACTGAAATCTGATTTTTTTTTACATGGTTGATGCCACTAAGCCTGTCACAGTAAGCAATAACTCAATTGATGATCTGATGAATTAAAATGAGATTCATGTTTTCCACTTACATTATTGTTTGTTTTTCTCATTTTTCTCTACAAAAAAACTGGATGACAAAGCCTTCAGTTTGGTTTTTTAGTCTCAGCTAGACTTTTTCTGAAGGACAATTTTGTTTAGAGACTTCAGTATCCATTTTATTTGTTGTTTCAGTTATTTTGTTTATTCTGGATATTTAGTGTCAGTTTCAGTGTTACGTGTTTGTTAGAAATTAGTTTATTGTTCTTCAAGAGAATGAACTTGCATTATCATGCATTAGCCTGTATTACAGGTTAAAGGTGTGTGAGGTGTTACCAGCCATAATTCGATCCGATGCACCCAGTCGAGTGAAGACCCGATCGACTGGAGTGAAGCAAAGGCTCTCAGCTGGAACGTAGCATCCGAGCTGAGCTAGGATAATCACAAGTCCACACTAGAAAAATAACATTTATTAAAACACACTGGCAGAGAACACACATAAAAAATTAATTTAATGAAAATACAAGTCCACCTGTCTCATTAAGGTAGATTTTCCCCCCATGTTTGGACCAGTAACAAGGACACATGAGGCGCGACCTTCCACCTCATCACCTTCACTGTTCCCAGGGCAACCGATGAAGATGTCGTTAGGAATGAAGTCATCCCCAAAAAACGTTTTAGTCACACACGGGTGACGGGATCCGGTGAGGTTAATGAAGGGCGTGCCGCAGTCATCGTCCTCTGGTAGAACCACCTGGGGTCTGGCCATCGGCCCGTCGCCACCCAGACTGTAGCGGGACAAAGCCAGCAAAACATCTGGGGGAAAAAAACGCACAAAATAAAACTCGGGAGAAACGAACAGAAAGTGATAGATGGGAAAGCCAATGAGCAGAAGAATATATGGACAGATGATAGATCCTCTACCTCCACGTGGACAGCTGGAAAGATAGATGGACAGAGAGATGGGTCTCTATGTGTCGTCAGCGGTTCTTACCCAGCACGGCCATGCATTCCACAGCCGTCCTCCAATCTCTGTAGTTCTTGTCGAAGTTGTAGAAGAGCCTCCTCATGCAGTCCTTCAATGCCGCGTCTCTCTTCTCCTCGAATCCCTGCAGCTCTGAGAAGAGCCGCTCGCTCTCCTTCGTCACGTAGCGCTTCCAGCCTTTCTTGGTGGATTTCACTTCATACTCCTCAGGGATGTTCCTCTCCGAAACACTGTCGGGAACTTCCATCTGAAAGCGGTTCCGCCCGGTTCCCCAGTATGCCATGTTCTTACAGCCGAGCCTCTTCTTCTGCCGCTCCAGGTAGTCCTGCAGGTCCCGTTCGCAGGTTTTGATTCCTGCAAGAGCCTGGTCGAACTCCGGATCGAAGCCGGCCTTAGGGGTTATGACCCCAGTGGTGCGGGCTTTTTGGTGGTCGAAAGCTGTTTCCCAGCGCTTCAGCTCTGCCGACAGATCTGGGAAGAGGCCGTCCTCTTCCGTCTTCAGGCTGACAATCTGACGAAGCAGCATGGAGCGAAAATCGCCTGAAGCAGGAGTGAAAGCAGAAATTATCTCTTGCATGGTTTTGAAGCCTTCTAGTGCTGACAGGAAGTCGGCAATCTTGCGCTTGCTGTAGGTGACTTCCTCATAGAGCACCGCTCTGGAGTCCGGGTGGTCCTGGCCCTTCAGAGGGGTGCCAATGCTGTGGATTTTACTCAGAAGCCTCTCCAGATCCGGAAGCTTCTTCAGCAGCTCTGAGACGTCGGCGGCCTGAGCCTGCGCTGCAATCAGGTCATCCATGGCGTCCAGCCTGTCCCTGATAGAGGCAGCGTTACATAACGGAGCGCAGAGCCACTGCTTCAGCAGCCTCTTACCAAACGAAGTAGAGCAGGAGTCTAAACGCTCCAACAGCGTCCCTTCGGTTCCCCCTGAACCGTTCTGGAAGATCTCCAGGTTCGCCAGCGTCACACCGTCCAGGACCATCCGCTGACGGGTCTGGGAGAAAAAACTGCCAGGTCCAGCAGCTTTCTCTAACTCCACATCAACAGGGACGTACTCTTCAAAGTTGGCCATGGAGAGCAGCTCTTTGTCGACCAGACATTTCTTCAGGTAGAAGATGCAGCCGCCTAAAGCTGACAGCGCCAACTCATGGCCTTCCTTAGGGGACAGACACAAGGAGTCGCTTTCCGAGGTCATCCTCTGCAGGAGCGCAGGGAGGAATCCGTCTCCAGCCGTCTCCTCAAAGTAATTCTCCTCTGAGAGTGTTTTCAGCGTCTTCTGAGCATCCCAAAACTGTGTCCCTGCGGTCAGCCCTTCCTGCAGCGCGGAGGACAGAGACGCCTTCAGGATTTTGCGGGTCTCGGCAGACGGGTTACTCTTTTCGAAGAGGACCTCAGCAGGTGGGAAGCGTGCGATTAAGGTGCGTAGCCGTGAGCAGTGGCGATCATCTGAGAACTGACCGATGTGGAAATATCCCACTGATGTGTCTGCGAAGCAAACGCCAAAGGTGCGATGGCGTCCAGAACTCTCGTCTTCAGCCTTTTCCTTTAAGCTCAGGAGGAACTTGCTCTGGCTCTCTGAAGGAGCGCCATCCAACACGCTGTAAGTTTGGGTACCGCGGGTGATAATCCGGCAGACTTCCCTTCTGACGACGCGGTCGAACTTTGTGGGCTTGGCCATGGTCTTGCAGCGCGCTTCCATCATTTCCGGGGTCTCTGTTTGCTCCACGCGGGCCACTTTGTAACCCTTCTGCACCAACACGTCTGAGAAACGCGCAAAGCCGATTTCGGGGAAGCCGGAGTGCGCCCACGTGCCTTTCATGAACGTCAGGCCAAGCTCATTGACACCAATCACAGCGTCCATGTGGTACAGCTCATAAAACTTTCCCACCTTGTAGAAAATCACCGTGTCAAACATCCCAGACTTCAGCTGCCACCAGCGGCGCATCCCAGGAGTGTTTCTGTTCAGGAAGTCTTCGGGGACGTACAGGGTGGTCGGGTCGTAGTCGACCTCACTCTGACGGTGTCTCTTCCCATCCTTCCTCCGACCGTCCTGCAGCCATTCCAGCTTCTCATGATCCCAGGTTGTCGCCCCTCCAGCGGGACCGGATCCGTTTGCTTGGCTCTCAAAGCTGTCTGGGGCGGAGAAGGCAGACAAGCGTGATTTGGCGTCAGTTGTGATTGTCTTTGGAGCTCGTTTAGGTCCAGCTGAGGGTGTAGCCGGCGTCTTTGCTTTCTTATTAACGGATTTGTCTGCGGGACGTTTGCGCTTCACAGGTTTGATCGGGCTGTCTGCTTCCGACTCTTGGCTGCTGTCCTTCTCCTCCTCTTCACTGCTCACGGTCGCCTCTTCCTCCTCTTCCTCGCTGGTGGATGCAGCTTGCTCTGGTTTGAACTCCTCGTCTGATCCCTCGCTGTCTGAGGCCACGATGATGCGGCGGCGCTTGGGTTTGCCTCCTTGCTCTGCGGAGGAACGCGAAGAACGTCGACCGACTTTGGCCGACTTCACTGCTTTGCTTTTCTTTTCGTCCATGTCACTGACCTCTTCATCGCTCACTGTTGACTTGTCAAGCTAAGAAAAAACAAACAAGTAAATTTTAAATAATGATTGAATAAAAATTTTAATTGAGTTAAATGCAAAATAAGTAATTAAATAATCTCATTCTAACAGGCTTTTTATATTCACCTCCATTTCTTCTTCTTCATCCTCCTCCTCTTCCTCATCAGATGGATCCCTGCAGACAGGCATTTTTAATCGTTTTTCAGGACTATCGAAAAAGGATTTATCGGCGAGCTCCATCGCACGACGGATCACAGGTTTGCTGCTGAAGAACACACCCCCCGGTTTAACATCACTGCTGTCAGACCCTAAAGAGACATAATCTAGATTAGATTACCCACACAAGGACTCAACACAAACTGAAACATCTGAATAATTAATACTGTTTTAATTGTGACTAGTAGAAACAGCTCACCTTGGTACTCTCTAATGTATTTGGTGCTGACCCATCCTCTAGTTGGAGGCTGATCAAAGAAATGGACATGTATGCGCTGATCCCGACCTTTGCCCCTCATTTGCTGGCCTGTCAGAGGTTGAGGTACCACCATGCATGGCCACCAGGGGTGTCCTTCCAATTTGGCCCACATGAGGGCTCCAGCACCAAATGAGCATTTGGAGCTGCCAAAGAGGAGAAGAAGAAGTCACAAATCAGATTGTGTAATATGAGAGAAACTATAATCTTGTCATATTAATTTGTTGTTTTTTTTTTCAGGTTGGAAGGGTTATGAAGAAACAATTTCAATACGTTTTGAAAACAAGAATTGCTGCAAAAGTTTAACTAATTATGCTACATTTCCTCAAATCCACACAAAGCCAAATGTAGACAGAAAAGTAAACAGGTTGCAGAGAAACTTCAATCTTTTTGTAGCCGTGGAAAACCTTCCCACATGGTTCTGGCTGGATATTTGACCACTTTTCTTGTCATTAATCCAAAATGCCAGCTGATAACCACCAGCATGGCAGGTATTTTAAATAAACTCAGGGGTTTCTAATGAGATGATGGGTCAAATATCCAGACACAATTATGCCAAATGCCAGTGGCAGATATTATAGCCAGAATGGCACATTTAAGTCATTTTTGAGCTAAAGGTTAACTATTAATGACCTAAAGTATTGAATATTTTATACTCTGATAAACCCAGAGCCCTATTTTATCTGTTTGGAGATAAATTGTTAAATAGAAAAAAAGCAGACTCTCAAAAACAATAAGCTGCTACTACAAAACTGTCAGCTTTTAGCTTCAGCTACTTTAAACTTCTATTCAAGAATAGTCTAGGATAGGTTGTTGTTGATCACTTATATGTATTTTTATTCTGCTTTTTAACTAGAAAACACTTTAGGACAGTGTAGTAAATAGTCTACAACTAGAACACATGCTATCACACCTGCAAATCATCATAATGCCGTTAGTTTTGATTAGAGATGGAGATATTCATGTTTGAGGTTTACAACAGAGAGCGTTGGTCTGCAACCACAACCTGCATCTGTTTTTAAAATACGACAGAAATAACATTTAACTATGACACATTTGAGAACTGCAAAATTTATGTTTGCTACGTTTTGAACACAAAGCTTGGCAACCATGCTGTCATTGTTTTAGTCAGACGGGGAAATAAAACGTTAACAGTGACACCAGGAATTACACGGCTCCAAAAACTGACCTGTTTTCAGTCGTCGCGGCCTTGTCTCCGAACAGTTTCTTGAATCCTCCGCTTGCAGTCTTGCTCTGTTTAACTTTAGTGGTCTTACTCGTCTGCTGCTGCTGGTTGCTTTGCGTCTGTCTCGCTTCCTCCTTGGGAGACGAGTTGGACTTTTCCACGGAGCTCGGCAGGTCCGCCTCGGCCGGGGAGACACTCTGCTTCGGTTTGGAAACCGGCGGCGGAGACTTGGTGAAAAAGTTGAACAGAGAGCTTTGCTTCGCCATGTGCTCTCGATTAATTGCAGCTTTCGCTGCCTTTTTCAGATACAGTTCCGAAAGGTAGAGCCGTCCTGATCCTCCAGTCTCCACTATCACCACCACCACCACCAGCTAGCATCCAGTAACCACTAAGCTCGCTACTCGCGGGAAACAAACGCACTCGACGTTATGGGCGTGAACACAAGCTTTGTCCAATGACAGGCGACGATACTTAACGTGGAAGAAACTAAATCAAAACACAGCTCCGCTTGTTGGTCTCTCTGTTGGCGCGAATACTTCATTTTCCTCATAAACGTACAAGCTACACCTCGTGGTTTATTAGACTGCCCGAAAACTGTACTCAAGTAAAAGTATCAGAACTTCAACATACTTTTACTCAAGGAAAAGTAAAAAGTATCCGCCCAAGAAATTACTCAAGTCTCCCCTACTGAGTAGTCTAAAGTCTAACTGAAACACACAAATATACGTCTGAACATTTACTCACAGTATAAGGTTTGCACAGAGTAAACACTTCGAGGATTTTGCCTTTTAAAAATATTAACCCCCTTTGAAACTTTTCAGGTTTTACCAAATATATTTTTTATTTTTGACAAACCAGCATAAGGCAGAACATAACTGAAGTACATAGCAAAAGTTTATTTAAGTGTACCTCTAGTATACTTATAGTAAAAATTAGGCAGTGTAAGCTAAATTTATAAATACAAATATAAATTGGCTCATTCTGAAAAGCAAACAGAGAAGTCTAACATTAGTACATACTAAGATTTAAACTTGTACACTAAAGCTTATGCTTGTACTTTTTTTTTTTTTTTTTTACTAATTTTTATCACAAAGTACTGATGCTTTGAATAAATTGATCTAAATACATAATAAAGTGATGTCATTGACTCATGCTTACATTTAATGTGGCAAAATAAGTTTTTCACATCATGCAGTTTCTTTGAGGCATCCCTGTTATATAAGTGGGGGGAAGAAATATTGTTTTTTATCATTTTTGCAAATTGAAATCTGGAATCCATCATTTTCTTCAAGTGTTGCCTCTGATCAATTCTGAGTTGGCTACTGTTATGGGCTTTGATTAGGCCCCTATGACATATGACAAAACGTCCACCTCAATTTCAAGTGTTGTGTAGCCTCTTATTTTCCACCAGGCTAAGACACTTTACCTCAAACAGAAACAGCTCTCTCTCTTTGATCATTCAGACTCAGTGCAGAAAGTGACGTGATTGCTAACAATTTAATTTAGACCTAAAATGGGATTTTATTATCAGTTAATAAATTAAAATCAGTTTTACCTTTGTCTTGTAAAGAACCCCAAGATGAGATTTGTCGTGAAATGCTGCTAATTAAATAAATTTTTATATTGCACATTTTGCTTAGCTTTCAAGACTTTGGTCTAGAAAAAAATATGTATTTTTGTGATGGAGTAGTTATTATTTGACGAGGTGGTAGATGGCAGATCTTTCTCTACAAAATATCACAGAAAGAGCTGATGAGTATAAAAATGATGTGAATTATATGGGACTCTCCATCATCAAATGTGTACAACCGAGTGAAGCTATAAGTGCATCCCACTCCCATCAGCCCGCCTCTGCTGCAGCACCGCTGCAGCAAAGCTGAGAAAGAGATGAGAGGGAGCTATCAGCGAAGAAAATTAATGACCTCTGTGTCAGCGCAAATTAGCGTTGCTCAAAGCTTTTCCTGCAGTAGTCACTTATCAACACCAGAGTGCAGCAGAATGACAGAAACCTCACCAGAAAACCAATACACACTATGCAAAAAATTGTTAATAACAGGATTGTTACAAGAGCTGTTGAAATCTAACTTACAGCTATACATATTGTACTATTTGAAGTCAGCATTTAAAGAAACGTCAGTAAAAATCTTTATCTGAAAGTCATGTGTTTGCGCAACATCACTGCTGGACAAAATACTGAAATACTCCACTGCAGAGAATGCAAAACCCCCACCACAATAATGATTATAAAATAAAGACAGCCTTACATATTCCAAACAAGCAAACATCCTCCCACGTATGACTTTTTTGGCGTATGGTGTGTGGGTGATAGAAAAGCATCTAATTAAGATGGAAACTCACACAGCAGTTATGTCTCAGTTCAGTAAGACTAGAGACCACCACTGTCCAAGAAGCAAGCAATAAGGAAACAGTAAAATCAGAATCTGTAAGGAAGATATCAGACTAATGCAGGTCGTGTGTGTCAATGTTCATCAGGCAACTTGTACAGAACCTTAATAATCAGTGTCGTTTAGCTCAATGAGAGCAGCTAATTATGTTTCAATTATACAAAATTGAAGAGGATTCTCAAAATAAGGACAAAGAAAGAGAAAATTGCTCACCTTGTTCTTTTTTTCTCAGGTATGGCTTTCAGCTCCCCGGAAAGCATCAGCTTTAGACCAACTAATTATCATTGAAAATATCTTTTGTAGCCAACAAAGGGCATTTTTCTAAACAGACTCTAATGTGACATTGTAAGAAAATAGTATTTTTGTCTCCTTATTTTAACATTGATCTGAACTGACGGAAAATGCAACGTATAGCAGAAAACAAACTCTGCACATCACTGAAACACAGTGAGATGAGAAAAGCTAATTTCAGAGCAATCCTGACAGAAAATCTGTTACGGTTTACAAAAGCTTGAGGCTGGGAAGGAGGTTAACCTGTCCAAACGTCCAAGCCTAAATCCAATTGAATATTGAGGTTGAGAAGAAAAATGGGCAAAAAAGTATTGACTAAATGTCTCTAGCTCGTATAAACATACTGTAAAAGACAGCCAAATGGATTGAATGTATCCGAAAATGTGACAACTGCTGTCACATTTTCTCAGGATTTTTGTTTCTAAATATTTTTGAAAACTGTGTCTCATTTCAATTCCATCTCACAATTCTGGACTATGGTACTTAGAATTGTGAGATTCTAAGTATCTCTGAATAAATAATAAATTAGAATGTAAAATTATAATCTAATTTTATTCAGTAAATTAGATTATACATTCAGATGAGGCTCATTTGTCAGATTAACTAAACTGAAATATCCCAAGATATTACTAAAAATGTTAATAAAGGCAACCTGTAGTCAATTAAAACATACACTGTAAAAAAAAATCATCTCTAATTTACAGTAAAATACTGGCATCAGAATTTTACCGTATAAATACAGTATGTTACCATAAATTAGAGACTTTTTTTTTACAGTGTAGCCACAAAATCACTCTACATTTTTGGATAACTTCCAGCCTGGTTGCCTAGTGCATCTTCACATCAACTCATTTATAAATCTTTTGGGGGGTTTTTGCAGAGCCGGATCACTTAAAGCTCTGACACCACAGAGTGGAATTATGTGAGTTTATTTTCAATGTTAAACTTTATTTCATGTCTCTTCACATCTCCTTCCCTTTCAGTGATTATACACTGAGAGCAGCAAACAACACACTCATAAACTATTCATATTCCAAACATACTGGAGGACAAGCAATGATGGTCGCTTCCCTGTCTGAGCCGAGTCAAGTGTTTTATGAAATAAAATGGGTAAGTAGGGTAAAACGCAGCATTAGGTGACCCTATAAAATGTTACAACTTCATCTGCCCTCTGTGATGCGGCCATCACACAGTCTTAAAACTGCTCCAGGAGAAATTGATGTTTTAAATGCAGCCCTCCTATCTGCTTAAATTACGCACCAGGCAGCAAAGCCGAACATTTTTCCTTCTCACTTTATTCTGAAATGACAGATTAAAAGTAGTGTTCTCGGAAGGGAGTAAACAGAAAGTGTCAAAGTGACCAATGATAACAGGCAAAGCATTTCTCCTCATACTGAAAGTAATCTGGACCCGGCAGCACAAGCCCGCATCAGAAAGAATGACTTTTCATCGTTTCCATTCTTGGCTAAGAAGACATGCAAGTCCAGCTCTGCTTTAGCTGAAGATCCTTCTTCGGTTTGCTGAAACAAACATTTAGAAAAGTCATAATGTCAAGGCAGCTTTTAATGCAATTCTCAAAATAAGATGATTAAATGTCAGGAAAAGCTGTACTTTGCAAAGTTTTGCTGTCCTATGCTGCTTGGTGGCTCTAAATTAGGAAAAAATTTTCAATAGAGTGCCTTTCATCATTTTTAATAAGGCTAATTAGTAGTTTGAAGTAACACAGTGCCACACAGTCAAGAATAAACAAAGAAACCCTACACACAGTGCCTTGCAAATGTATTCATGTATAGAGTTTTTAAAAACATTGTTTAGTAATTAAATTAAGTATTATAATGGTTATAAACGTTCAAGGTGAACTATTAAGGTTGAAATGTGTATTCAAAAATATATTTTACTCCTATAACATATATAAGTGCAATCAGTTTACTTTGTTCATAATGCTTTTTGGCTGAGGCATTGCATGTTTGGACAAATTTTCCCTCTGGTTTTAGATGCTGTGCAGCAGGAAGGATTTTTGCTCTTTCTACCTTACTTCCAGACTGTTGATACAATGTGTAACTATGGCAACAAAGTATTGCTTTTGCAGCAAAATACTTGATCTATGACCTCAATTCCCAGAGGAGGTGAACAATAGGCTTCATGGATGCAGAGAAAAGGAGGAAGCTCAAACTATCTCAGAATGGGCAAGCTTCATATCCCCAACTCCAATATCTCTCTGCCTGGCTTTTTAACCATAAAGCCAGGCAGAGATTTAAGGAGGAGCAGCAAAAGCAAAGGAGGTGGATTAGCCTTGCTTGATAACGACTGATGTTTTCATCCAGGATATGTTACTGTTGAGTATCGTCTCTTCTGTCCGGATATTGAGCTGTTAGCGTGTCATAATAGACATGACACTGTCATACTTCAACAGTCTTCAGTCAGAGGCCTATTTACAATCACTGCAAGACTGACTGCTCCTGGAGATCATTCCTGCTCACAGCATCACCATCCACAACGACTCTTTAAGGATAATATGAGTAGGACAGCATTTAGTTTTCTTTTGAGATTAATTAAGTAATTTTGAATTGAATTGCATTGAGTTCTGGTTTTGGTGTAGGACACTGCATCTGAAACTTTGAAACAGCTCCAATCTTGTCCATGACTCACACTATATGTCGCCACATCTGGCGGCATATAGTGTCATTTCAAAACAGCCTCATGGGTATTTTATTTCAATCTGAAAATCATGTCCGCTGCATCTATCTTGGGAGTAGAGAAAAATAGCTATTCTGTTTCCATCTGTCTTGTTTTAAACCCCATTTTGCTTCGATAGGTCGCACCGCCACTGCTTGACCTGTCAAAGTATTTTTATTTATTGATTAATTTATCCACCTTTGTTGCCATGCCTTGCACGCTCTCTTGTTGCTCCATATCAGTGCTGATAGAGACCGAGGGGTTCCTAAAGGATAATGAGGAACACACAACGGACTCACGAGGAGAGTAATTTGTGAAGCACTGCTGAGGCTGTAGAGAGAGAGAGAAACAACATGAAATAAAACTCAACCCTGTCCTTCCTTCCTCTTATCTTTCCCCCCTCTGTCTGCAGCTTTATAGGGTAGAGCAAATAAAGCCAAGTTCTCTCTCTGTTGTGGCTGTTACGTTGCACTAACATAAGACAGACTTTATAACTACAGGGTTTCATTATTTCTTAATGCTAGAACCTGCAGACTAATTAGACCCCCTAATATAAATGTAGTCCTCCTCATCGCTCTACATTTCCTCTGCCTGCTATTGAACTCAAATGCGTACGTTTCATTCACATATTAATTCTGCTGCCTCAGGCGGAGGTGAAGTGGAAGCAGTCACAGATAGCTGAGTGATAGTGCAGTCAGCAGGTTTAACAGTGTATATATATTTTTTTCTGCTCACACAGAGAAATGAGGCAAAATGAGGAAGAGGACGTTGAGGAAGATCTTTTGTATGCAGTGTTTTCCTCCCCTCACAATCACAAGTTGAAATTCTGTACATATTCAGAGTTGTTTAGTCTGTATTTTAGACATTTTCTAAAAATATGCAAACCAAAACCATCAGCTACCCAGGAGAGAAAAATCTTGTATTATCACAGTTTTTCATCATCTGTAGGATTTATGCTCCACTTGAGACACACCAAGTTGTGAACGCTGCACACTGATTTGCAATTCAAAAGCTATTTAACCACCTTCATTTTTAAAATAGTTTTTCACAGCTCGGGCCTAAATAACGGGAACTTGTCTTTGTCCTACAAGTGAGTGAAAACCAAAGCGCTTGCTTTATTTTTAGAAGGCATTGCATTCACTGTCTCAGTCTAAAGCACCATTATTATGCTTTGAGCAATGTAATTATGTTGAATTTGATGCCGTTTCACATCAATCTTTATTCATTTATCCTTACTAATTGAAAAGATTTTTTTCAGTTTAATTGAATAAAAGTCATATTAACTTCTCAGGGTTTCTTAAAAACAGTTCCTTCTCTATAATTATGAAGGAACATATCAGTCTTTATAGAACTATTGCATGTTTTCATTTTATTAGGGTTTTTGCATGTTTTTGATTATGTGTACACTGGTGTGAACAACAACAACAAAAAACCCCCCAAAACAAACAGGTAAAGGAGGATGCAGCCAAACAAAAAGAGACTCTCTGAGCCTGCAACAATGAGTTCTTCATCATTTAAGCAAAAAATATAAACCTATTCTAGACAGAAAACACAAAAATCTGAAAAGAATACAGATCAATCAACATTTGGCCTTTATTTTAGTTTTTCAAGGCAAATTAGTAATTTTAAAACACGTTTTTCTGACTCCAGGAAGGCTTTTTCAGTTTCACCCTTCAAACTAGACATGCACTTCCTTATGTGATGATAAGATATCTATAACAGCTCTGTCTTGAAGACTGTCACTGTCTAGAGCTGTAAGTAGAAAAAAGACTTCTTACAGCTCTAGACTGTAAGTAGAGAAATGTCATAACAAAACTGAAGTTATTATCTTTGGACCTAAAGAGGAACTATCTAGAGTCAACGGTGAGCTTCAGTTGTTACAACTAAAAACCAGCGGTCAGGCCCGAAACCTGAGAGTAGTGATGGACTCTGACCTGAACCTTCTATCACCTGAAAAACATCTCCAGGATTAGAGGACTAATGTCTCAGAAAGATTTAGAGAAACTCATCCATGCAGTTCAGTCGTATTGATTACTGCGACAGGTTCCTCACAGGTCTGCCTAAGAATCAATCTGACAACTGCAGTTGATCCAAACACTGCTGCTGGTGTTCTGATTAAAACCAGGAAGACATACCACATCACAGCAGTTCTACAGTCCCTACACTGGCTCCCTGGATCTCAGAGAATAGACTTTAAGTTGCTAGTTTAGAAATCACTGAACGGGTTAGCGCCACAATACAGTAAAGATTTGCTGCTGTTGTTTCAACCTTCCCGACCCCTCTGATCTTCTGTTTGGTTCTGGTTCTGCATCCCCAAAACCAGAACCAAATAAGGAGAAGCAGCATTCAGCTTCTATCCACCACAAATTTGGAACAAACTTCCAGAAAACTGCAAAACTGCTAAGAGCCTTTAAATCTCAACTAAAAACATAATTGATTAAGAATTTAACAGTGACACTTGACCTAATGTTATTGTTGACTGTGTGTTCTATGACTTTGTAATTTTGTGTTTTTATGATGTAAAGTACTTTGAAATGCCTTGTTGCAGAAATGTCCTATACAAATAAAATTTGATTGATTGAAATATGTCAAATACATGTGAAGTATGATCTAACGCTTCGCTGGAAATGTTTTAAGCCACAACTCCTAAAACATTTATTAGTTTTTTGTTTTTTAATTGGCATAGTCATTTACACAAAATAACTGATATAAAAACAGACAATCAGCATTATCGTTCTCCTCTGAATGAACTCACATGATCAATGAGAGCAAAAACACTCAAACCTGCAAATTTTAATCATAAATTCTTATGCTGGAATTCAACCAATATTGAAAATTGCATTCACAAATTAATATGTTAAATCAAGGTTTTATTAGGTAACATTTAATACACTCCCAGAATTGTGCATATTAATTTTTCTTTGTAAAGTATATAGTTTTGAGTTATGTTGAGCTTGAGTTTTGTTGTTCTTCTGACTTCTGCAATAAAAATTCTTTAAAGTACCGTCCCCAACACCTGCAGCCCTGAGTCACTGAGGTGTTTAAAGCTAAAAGCTTTTCTCCTCACCTTCGACTTGATTAGCCTTTTATCCGCTGTGAACTCTAACAATTTAGCCACGCAGACAGCCAATATTTCCTGTATTGCTCAACACCGCTCTCTGCTAATCAAAGATCATATCAAAGTGCATTAGCTGAACTGGTGAGTCGGCTTTATCTGTTAACCCCTCTCTCCCTCTGCCTCCTCTCCAGTGGTAATTGAAGGAGAAGATGTAAAAAGGGTAATTGCCTCATCGCTCAGACTGATCCGCTTCTCTGTATGCAAATGGATCATTTCAAGAACGGCTTAACAATTTTCACGCACTATCTTTTACTTCAGCTTTGCTCCGGGTCTGTTCGGACGCCACAAGAGCTCAGCTGCCTATTTGATATACTTTTCTGGATAGTTTGATGACATAAAAAGTGAGCACAAGGCAAGATTTTCTCAGCTGAAAGGGATTCTTGACATTTTGAAATATTGTACTTCTGCAGGTTGAGGCATGAATATTACATGTGAAGACCTGAGCTACAGTCTGCAATTTGACTAAACAAAACACTGTATATTGAAAAACTAATAACTTTCATTTTTTACTGATCATTTTAAAATAGCAGCTAAAAATGAGAAACTCGCCTTGAAAAGCCTTTTGAAACCCAAATCAGCTCCACTTGTTTTTACTGAAATTCAGTTATTTGGAGTCTCATTTTTATGTGTGCTCAGTGGATGACAAATCTGGACAGCAGACAGGCTAGTTCAGCACCCAGAATGTTTCACAGCAGATCCATGCTGTTGTGTTGCATGCAGAATGAGATAGCAGCTGTTTCCTGAGCTTATGCACTGATTTCAACTACATCTTTGTGTCAAGTTTTAATGCAGCGCTGAAAATCAAAGGTACTGAGCATCAGTTTGGAGCTCTGGCATTCTGTACTACTAATGTCAGATAATCTCAATCTTTCAGTCGCTTAATTTTCTGTTCTGCTTTTTTGGGAATTTTAACACTGACTGAACAGGACTGATATGTTTTAACAGATGAATTTCAGCTGTGGATTTAAACACGCCCACTGGAGCAGAGATAGATTACATAATTTAGATAATAAACTTTGAATTAACTCAATATGGAGTCCACTCTCCCACACGTGTCTTAATGCGGCATAATGTTGCGTAGTGAAATACGGTGGAGCTCTTTTTCCAGCAATGTTAGGAGATCTTTTGGTGAAATAAAGTTGTGTAGTGTCACGCACAGAGGGCCAATGGGTATTCATTGTGCACTCTTCCATGTTTTTGTGCTGTAGAAAATGAGTCCATGACTGTTCATCTGAAAACACTTTCTATTTGTGTTGCAAAACCCATCTGGCGCAATTCAACTGTAAAACAACAAACAACTTTGTTTGGAGGCTTAAAAAAAAAGAAGAAAAAAGCAAAATGACTAATGATTTGGGACAACTTTTTCATATAATTAGCATTCAAGATTCTTTGGTAAAAATCACCAGAATTGCAACGTCAACCTGGGAACATTACCCCACGCTACTTTGCTAAAAATCTCCAAATCTCTCAAACTGTGAGGTGAACCTTCGTTCACAGTTTTTCTTTTGGTTTTAGTTCTGAACTCTGACTAGGCTGTTTAATAACGTTCTTCTTTATGAAGTGGTTCTGTATTTAACTTGAATGTTTGTGATGCTGAAAAATGAAATCCTTCTTCATCTTTAACTATTTTTAATTCAAATTTTGAATTGTTTGTAATTTCATACACAACACTCCAGCTCCATTAAAATAAAAACATCCCCAGAGCATGATACTGCCACCGCTTTGGGTATTGTGTTCTTTTGCTGAACAGTTTCTGCGTTGTCTTTTGGCCAAATATACAGAACAAGCCTCTGAATTGTGGCCCAAATGCGTAAGCTTGGTTTTATCAGACAACAACACATTCTCCCACAAGGATTTAGGAGATTTTTTGCCATGCCAAGATCTTTTGGCTGGAAGAAATCAATTCTGTTTTGTAACCTTCCACAGTGCAGGCATATGCAGAAAGCAGGAGATTGTTTGAGTTTTGTCACATGTAAAACACAACCAGTGGCTCCCAGAAATTCACGTTCAGTGTTAGTGTTACCCTCAGCAGCCTTTTTGACCAGTTTGTGTTTCATATTTTCATTATTTTTGGAGAAAATTCCTCTTTTTGTAAAGTCACTTTTGTCCCATATCTTCATTTGATTCATTTTTATTAACTTCTCTGGACTTAATTATGTATAATAGAGAAAAAAACATCAAATTAAGAATAACAAAACACATCTGACATGACAGCAGATAGCAAACAAAAATCCTTCAGGCACAGCAGAACTTTATTTAAGAAACTTGATTCGCAGTAACTAATATCAGATGTGAACTCAGGAAAACTGCACGCTAAAACTGAATCAAAAGTTTCTTCAATAAAGTATTGATCCAAGAGTTTGTGCACCAGATTGTTACTCCTTTTTTAATTCAGTATCAAATATATGCTGTTGAATTATGTGTCACATAGACATAAAAGTAATTTTAAAACTGGGTAATTATTAAAAGACTGAATGATATTTTCAGAGGGGTTGTATGACTGAAATCTTTTATATCAAAGTCATCTTCACTGAACCAAGTAGATGTATTACAAATGCGCTTCTCTTTGATTATTTAGTGATTAAAGGCTCTTCTGAACCTGATGTCAAATTCAATTACCGTCTGCTGTTTTGAATTTCTAAGGATGGATTGGACATCAAATTTAAATGGACAAAATCTTAAAAACACTTGTCTATGAAAAGCTTCTCAGTCAAATCCCTCATGAGAAAGTAAAATGAAGACAAATAGCATTCAGAGTGAAGGAAAGTGGGTATTTTATCAGGAGCTACTACAAAACGATGCTATCTGGCTGCAGCTGCAGCAGAGAATTTCACATTTAACAGGATACTCAAGGAAAAAAAAAATGACATGAGCAGTCCCTGATAAACAGCAGGGATTCAGTGCCGCAGTGAAAGAAATGAGGCACATGTCAGTGACACCAGCTGAAACCCAAAGGAAACACTTCAGCCTGCTGCTGGAGATTTCACTGCAGTCCCATCTCCCTGTGGAATAAGCTCTCTGTTCGCTCGGAGAAACTGGGAGTGTGGAAAAGCGGTTTGTTTGCACGCCTGGAAAGTCATAAAACTGAGAGAGAAAAAACACAGAAAGAGTTTATCTTTAATGGTTTTCTGAATAACAGCATAACTTCAGGTGCTGGTGTAAAAAAAATTGACTTCTTTGAAGAAATAGATGTTCTTCCCACTATTTTGCACAACTTTGGAAACGTGCCAGTAAAACAAAGACCCTGCTGATCATTTGTTAAGCATAAGGAGCTGGAAACACTGCAGTCCTTTTGGGTGGGTGTTCGCTGCTTCAGCAACAACACTGGAATGTTTTCTGTCCATCCTCACAGAAGAAGCAAGCCTTTGAGACAGAAAATTGCTGCTGAGTCCAGGCTTTGTGGCACATTTCCTCTGCACAGGCTCCTCTTAAGGCCTTTGCGCAGCGAGATAATGTATGCTGCTTTTTTGGCATAATTTGCTGGGATCAGACTCATCTCAATAATGAATGCAATTACAGGTTCCCCTTTATGCCTAACATCCTGATCGGCCCATTACTGCAAAAGCCAAGCTGTTTCATGGTCCTGCATGTGTTCTGCTTGCAACAGGATCCAAGGAAATTAATTCAGCAGAATGACATACTGAGAACCACTGATAACTTAATCCTAAATCAGATCGATGAATACAATTGAATGATGAGCGTTTAGTAGGAAAAGAAAAAGTCCCCCTTCAATGTATTTGCTCAGAAATGTTGTGAAGTTTTTAGGAAATGTTTACTTCAACATCAGAATCAGAATAGTTTTGTGTGGGCAAACGAAGAATTTGATTTTGGTTCTCAAACGTTCAAAGTGAACAACCAAAAAATAGAAATACAAAACCTTTGAGAAAATAAAGTAAGAATAAAGGACCAATATGTATATGGATTTGCTGCCATTTTTTTTTTTGAAGGAAATAAAAAATGAAGGTTTAATGTAAGAGTACAAATATGCTTATTTTGCTTAACGGAAGCGGAGCTGACGATTGAAGATCTATGGTGTTCATTGAGTTCATCAGAGCTACAGGGTGTGGAAGAAATTGCTCTGTAGCACCAACCTGAAGGTAAGAGTTTAAATGGTTTCCGTCCAGAATGTGTGGAGTCTGCAGAGATTTCAGCTGCCCTAAATACATTACAGATCTGCTGATGTTATATCAGTTATATCAAAATTCAAGTTCTGGGGATGCAGAAGCAGCATTCAGCTTCTGTGCACCAAAAATCTCTAACAAACTTCCAGAAAACTACAAATCTGCTGAAACACTGAGTTCCTTTAAATCTAGGCTAAATCTAGATGCAGGACTTATGCAGTACTCTGCATCTCTCACCAAAAATTGCAATATTACACTTAGTTTTTAGCTTGAAGATGGCAGAACTCTTTTAAGGAGTATAAATAAATTTGCATTGGAAAATTGAATTTGGAAATTCAAACCAACAAACCGCAGAGCTAATTTCTGTCTCCATAACTGTTATCTATTGCTGATTTAAAAGTTTACATTTATAAAAACGTATTTGATGTATTCTGTTTTTACTTTATGTTTTGTTCTAGTTTCTTCATAGAAGAACAAAGATGCAAATTTTACCAGCTGCAGTGTGTAAGGTTCATTTTAAGGATATTTAGATTTTATTTACATGGTTAAGATAATGTTCTTCTTGCAAAGTTATCAAACTAAATTTTTCACGCTCTTGAGATGATAAAGCAAGACTATAATTGTGGCAAACTTCTGCTGCAGATAGTGTATAATTTTAATTTTACATTTATTTTCTGGGGGATAATTTAAAGCAAAGACTGTAAATTAAAGAAAAGAAAAATGCTTGTAGATAAAATCCCTCACATGAGCTCATTATTTAGCATGTTTTAGCGTTGTTTAATCCACACGAAATCCCAAGAATCCAAACGAGATCTGTAGCTTTTTGAAGCTTACGAGTAGACTTATTCTTGGCAGTAATTTCCTGGAATTGGTGCTGCTGTCTGAGAAAACTCCAGAAGGATCATTAGGGAATCATAATGCAATAATCATGTAACATCAGAGTTATTATAACAAAGATTTTTCAGAAAACTTTATAAATGGCTGAAAAATCTTCCCCTTTAGGCCATCTTGAATCCTTCTACTGGCTAATTTTCTCTCATAAATCTTTTAAAACAAGCCATTAGCACAGAATAAGAATGAATAAAACAAGGAAAAGTCAGTATCATTATAATTTAATGTAACTCCTTTCTCATCTCATATAGGTTTCATTTTCTGTTACATAAATATAAAAGTACAATCATTTGTATAAATGTGCAACTTGCAAACTGAATTAATTTGCATACATTAACTGGATGTTACAGCATGAAGCAAGCAACATGAGACACACTGAGGTATGAAATGGTGCTGAGCTGAGTACAGTCACAGGCTAAAGTAAGATGGCAGAGTTTCTAAATCAAGAGTGTGGCTCCAAATCATCTGCCTTTGTGGGAAAAAGAAGAAGAAGAAAAAAAAAGGCACAAATGTCCTTTAAGTTTGGAAAAAATAAAATCAGTACAACTTTTAAAGTTTTGACCAGTCATGTACAGTGGAGAATAGTTCTAACAGATATGACTTTCAACCAACTTAATGTCATAAACACTAAGAAGCTAACACGCTCTTTCTTCGCTTAAATCCAAGAGAGCAAATTGTTATGCATCACACTGTGATTATGGCGGGAAATGCTAAATAAAAGATAATTCTGCCACCGCTCCATCAACCGTCAACAAATTACACACTAACAGCATCTCCAGCCTTTTTTTCCCGTGTCAAGCTAATTGTTTTATTATCGTGCTTGCCACGGAAGCATGACATTTTAATGAAGAGCCGCTGCCTACGGAGCCGTGTGAGTACAGCGCAATATGTGTTTACAGGAAATAAACAGTGTCAGTGATCATTTCCAACAGTACAAGCCTGAATTAACACTGAAAACTTCGCTGCAGCTCATGCAGCACCACCACCAGGGCCTGCTTTGTTGTGCGGCAAGTTGTTCGGCTCCCACTTTTGAATTTTGCATCGTCTCGCTTTAATTATAGGGTTTATTGAGAACATGAATAAATTAATTAAAACGCAAACACATTGATATCCAAATTCAGAAGGGTTCCTGTTGCAGCCAAACACAAACGAGGCTTAAAGACCAACTGTTTTCTCTCACAGAAGATACAGTGAACAGCAGGGCCATTAAAACCATTGTAATCAATGGAAATCAATTTTGCAAACTGCAAAAGGATTGTGAGGTACGACGTGCACAAGCTCTGCTTGTCATAAAAAAGGAAAGTGTTTGTTATATGCAATGACTTCTGCAAGGCAACTGATTTAAAGCCACACATGCATATAAGGTGACCAAATGTTACTCTTGATATGACTACAGCATCAGCCAGAAGTCTACATTCACTCACCATAGACCTAAATGTCATTTTAATTTCAATCCTCTAATGATTGATTTGAACAGTTCTTTTTTTTTTTAAGGCGGAATTGCTACACAAAACAATAATTGAAATTTCAATTATCCTGTATGGCATTTTTTTTAAGCCATACAGGATTTAAATTTTAAATACAGGCTAAAAATATATACACACACCCCATTATCCTTGGATAAATTAGCCTTATTAATGTTTAGATCAATCACATAAGCTATCCAGGTAGATAAATGATTTACGGTCAGCTGAAACAAAGTTTGAGTTGTTTGACCACAGTAGCAAGAAGAAAGCGTGAAGTGCGAAAGCTGAGGTTTTCAAACTTGAGAACACATGCAAGGTTGTGGCAGCATCATCCTGAGTGTCTGTTTTAGTGTTTTAGTACTGCTAGGTGACCTCCAAATGAATCAATAACAACTTAAAGTTGAGCAATTATGCTCTCTGGAACAGGTTAGGGCGATGCCCCCTTATGACAAGAGGTTAGGGTTAGGGTTAGGACAGGTCTGTGGGCAACACGAAACATGTTCATTACATTTTCTTGCACAAAGTCTTTCTGAGATAATAAGGTCTCTCTGCTGACCAAATGTCCTGGAGCTCCTGGGGTTGCTAGGTAACGCCAGTGATTTGTAACATTACATTCCAGAGGATTTTGGTAGCCTGCAGTGACCCAATTCAGATTTTTTTATCAAATCAGATTTTTTTTTTGATTTTTTTTTTGCAGTGGGCATTCACATTTCCAAATATATGTGACCTGTATGTGTTCTAAAGTGTGAACTGCAGACAAGCTGAAAGTGTCCTGCATTGCACAGTAGAGGACGCAGTAACATCACACGTAATCAGTGTTTGCGGAAGTAAACATGGAGCCTAACGGTGGAGGATAGCTTACGATTTTGAAGTTGTTGTCCGACTGGAGCCAGTACTTTAACATCTTTATCCTCATTATGGACCTCCATGGTTGTTGTTTTTCTTCTCGCTTGTATCAGGACGCAGAATAGTGACATTTGTCAAGTTTCAATGACGTTCAGGTTGGATGAATGCGAACTGGACGTTAGATTACATTTGAATCAGATACGTATCAGATATCCAAGTGGCCTGGGTCGCATTTGGAAAAAAAATCTGACCTGTGTTGTTCAGACTGTCATGAAAAGATCAGATACAGGTCGCATTATGACAAAAAAATCGGAATTGGGTCACTTCAAGCTGCAGTCATTTTTGGATCCTAAAATACATCAACTTATTGCCCAAAACTGACTGTGTGGGATTTTTAAGCTCTTATGTTGTTTTCTTTTTGAAGTAGTAGAAATCCAAATTGAAGCACAAATTTGTGGAAAATATAAATTTTGCACAATACATCCCTTTAAATCCTCAAACTGCTTTTGGAAAGGATGTAGCACACTAAGATTTAAGATTCTGGAACCGGCCCAACTTCAAACAAATTAAAAATCTTCAGGGTTTTGCTTAAAAGTCAAGTTTATGTCATGAAGGTAACCATTTTAAATGAGTGCTACCATTTTTGAGAAGAAAAGTGGTCAAATATTTAGCCAAAATTACACCACAACCTGGTTGACGACTGCAAAAACATTTTCGATTAGTGGGGGTGTATGTGTATATATTCAAGCATCTATTTAAATTCTTTTTACTGTGTGTATTGTAGAAAATCCACAATAAGTTCAAAGTATATTTCCTGCTTTTAAAAATCATCTAAGGTGCATTTTTGTGTTTTTTTGTTGGCAATAAAAATCATTAAACCACTGTAGTCATATCATGATGAGTCTATGTAAATATGTGAGCGCCACTGCTTGTATCTTAAAAAGCAGTGGCTTTTTAAGATACAAAAGACACTGCTTTTGTAGTGGCTTTTGTATCTTACAATTTCAGGAAAATTTCAGAAAAATTTTCCTGAAATTTTTCAGTTTCAGGAAAAATAAAGATTAAAACATGATCATATTTATTTAAACAACATCTTCAGTAGAGCAGTGGCCTATATTCAAGAAAGAATTCAAAGTAGTATTTTTTTCAGTCCTGTGTATTATGATCTGACTGCACAAAATGCTAAAGAATGTCATCCTTTTAGAGATAAGGTTATGGACATGCAGCAGCTGATTATAGAGATGTATTGTTGAAGGAAGTAAGGAAACCTCTGCCACTTTAACCTTAGTTCTTAGAGGAAAGGTGAGGGTTCATATATAACATTATTTATTCTTTATTGATTATTTTGAAAAGGTGTCAGCAATTCAACTCCTTCTAACACTTGGAGACAAATTACACCAGGAAAATCATCACTAGATTCAATATGTAATTTGGTGCAGAATATCCATATGACTGCTAAGACATTTTAGGGGTGTGTAAGTTCACTGCTGTAGTGCTGCTGTTAGCTTTAACACATCTCCACCTCAACATTAGTCTGTTTTTTGGGGAAATCTAAAATATAAACTTGTTCCAATGAAAAACAGTAACAAACGCAACAAATTCTGTGCATTTTGAAATGTTTTGCTCTCATTCTTTTCTCGTATTCATGCTTTTGCAGGATGGACAAATTCTGGTTCTCATTTTTCTGCTGGGTGACTGTATGACAGACAAGTTGAAGCAGAGACTTTGTTTCATGTGTAGATATTTGAGCTATATGTAGAAAAATAGATTTGAAACAGTACTCTGTTTTATATACAGCTATGGCTTTACCATAATGGCATGCAGGAAAAAAAAAACAAAAAAAAACTAAGCCAGGCCTGAAAATTTAACTACCTGAGTCATTTTCTCTATTCCTCTTGGTTGAGACTATAGGGAGCAAAGGAAATTATTCAGATCTATGCACTAAATCTCAGAGCTTCGAATTCAGTCCACACCCTATTGTGAACAGTCTTTAAAAGACATTCCAGTTCTTTACATATATACATTTATATGACATGCCTGTTATTCACAGTGTAAGAGCAGGAGGAGCAGATCTGCAAAGAAAAGAAATGAAAGCAGGAGGGGGTTTGCTTCAGTGCAGGCAAAGTGAAAGGAGAGATGATGGAGAAACACAGGAAAGAAAAAAAAAACACAAAGTGCATTGAGGGACGTTAGATGTTGAAGATAGATCGTGGCAGTGGGTGAACCCATGGCCGTAAATTTGCATTGATCACGAATCTGAACCTGGAAGGGGTCGATTAACGCCACCGCAACTTTCTGCTGCCGTTCCCCACATCACTGTCACCAACACAGTTCAGCTATAAATGTGTCCTCCTCTGTTGAGTCGATGTTTCCGAACATCAAACATCGCATGGCTTCATATCTCTAACACATAAATGTATCATAGAAACAAGAATTTCAAAGCCGGACTAGAGTACTCAATGTTATCCAACAGCACCTTCACAATAAGGTGATTTTTTTTCCTGAAGCAAATGAAATGAGTTTTCATGAGCAGTAAGAATAAAGCTTCAGATTTAAATCATGGCAAACAAAGGTTTGCCTGTAGAATAAAGAATGCAGGTATTCATAAAACATCTGACTCCTGGTAGTAGGCATGTATCGATCCTGCTTTTGGGACTTTGCTGCAGGTAACCTTTTCTTAGAGAGATGCTGAGTCCCCAAGCTAAACATCATCAAAAATCTGTAGGTGTCCCTCTAAAGAGCAGAAAACATAAAACATCAAGAATGAGAAACTATCTTTAATATGTATTGCAAAGCTGTAATATTTACGAGAGTGTGGCTGGACTGTAAAAGCTGCAACAACATCACTCAGTCTGCTGGATCTACTGGAAGATTTGAAGTTGAATGCAGATTTTGTCACGTGTGAATACTTCTTTGAGAAAGTTTTCTTCCTTCAGCTTCTCTGTTGGTCATCGGTTGTTATTTAAATCACAAGGTGGAAAGACTCTGCTGCCTGGAGATGCTCCACTGTCTCTCTTTTATCTGCTCCAGGTTCACTGGTTTTGAAAACTTTGTGATTTTTCAAACAGCTGAGTCTATTCTAAAAGTACTTAAGATCTTTCCTCACTTTTTTTATGTGACTTTTATATTAGCTGACAACCTCTGAAGTGATCCTTCACCTCAAATAAATTAAGATAGGTATTTTTCTAATTTGTACAATGCCTTGTAAAAATATTCACATCCCTTAAAACTGTTTTCAAATTAAAAGCACAAACGTTATTGATCTCTATGCAGATTTTAGACTTAGCCCCAACACAAAGCAGTGCATTAGTGAAGTGTAGGAAAAATGACATTGTTCTATATTTCTTCTGACTCATGAAGAATACTTGACTTTGACTAGGTCACTCTAAGACATGCATATGATTTGATCTAAGCAATCTTATTGTATGTTTAAATTTGTCCTGCTGCAAAGTGAAGCAATCTTGCTTGTTTTGCTGCCTTTCACAAGTTTACTTCCAGGTTTGCCCTGATTTTACCTCCATCTTACCATGATCTGTTGAACAACTTCCCTGTACCTGCTTAAGAAAAAAAATCTTCACAGCATGATACTGCCATCACCATGTATCACCATGGGATACCATGTTTACGGTGATAAATCTCACATTTTGCTTAAAGGCCAAAAAGCTAAATCTTAGTCTCATCTCACCACAGCTCTGTCTTCGAGTGTCACAACATCCCTGCTGCAATAAACCAGAATTAAATGAATTATTAGCGACTCTAACTTTTGCAAAACTTTCTGACATACCAAGGATGAATTTCAGCCTTTTGATTCAGGTGTTTTGGAGCAGGAATATATCCAAAAGTTGCAGAACTGTGGCTCTTGAGGAGTGGGGTTGCAGAGGTTTGTTTTAGATGCTTGGTGTCTTGCTTCTGGCAAACTGCAAACAGGATTTATTTCAGTTTTTCCTCCAGAAAGTTTTCTCTTGCTATTCAAACAAAAAGACTAGATTTCTGAAGGGCACATCTGATAGTTGTCTTGTGAACAGATTCTCCTCAAGAGTTACCATGGATGTCTTGGCCACTTTTCCAATTAATGCTCTCCTCGATTAATATTAATTCCAACTTTCAGATGATGGATTAGAACAGAGCTTCCTATGATTTATAATCTATCACTGCTTTAAACGTCTTCATAACTTTATTCCTGACCTGGTAGAATAAAGGAAACTGAACAGTTTTCATTTGTAAAGATTTCCTTGCACTTTGCAGGTATGCACTGCTGTGGTCAGTCACATAAAATCTCTACAAAATACATTGAAGTTTGTGGTTGTAACATAAGAACCTTTTCGTGCGGTAAAAGTACATTTGCAAGGCACTGAATCTGAAACTTTTTGAAATCAGAAACAAATTTATGACCAAGCTTTTGCACTTGAATGTATCTCCTCAGCATCTTCAACCTATGTTCGGTATGTTTTCTCATTTATTGTTTTGCTGATACTTTTAAGATATTGCAATCAATAACTATTTAAACACCAAAACTCTTTATTATCCTCGCTGTTAAGCCTAACACATATGGCAGAGAGAAAGAAAGATTTGGATGGCACCTTCTTCTACCCGACAAGTCAATGTCTGTGGCCACTCAAACATGTGCTTATAGCTGATAAGAAAGCCAATCCCTCTCTAACATGAAATAGATTTTCATTCTTCATCTTTTGCCTTTCTTCCATCTGCAGAGAGAGGAAATAACCCCTTGTATCCTGTTGGTGTAGCACTGGAAAGGCGTCCTATGCTACAACCCTGTTTTAATCAGCTACATCACTGCCATGTGGTGAAAGTCTACTTTTCACTGTTGGCCCCAGAAAAGAAATCAATCATCACCAAAAGGATGTGGTAGGGGAGAAAAATATGGAAGGTTGAGAAATGGTGCAAAAATGCATGAGAAGTGTAATGCATAGATCAGTATGTGCTATATCATTCAGTGGTTATACTTGTTTTCGTCAGCATCCAATATGTACATTCAAATGACCTGGCAACACCCCAAGACAGTAAAAACTGTGCAGTTTGCTTCACTTGGCTTCTGTTCAGCTCAATGATTCAGCCATAAAAAGTCTGATGAGCTGACCGACTGCACCAAGGGATTCCAGCCAAGCTCTTTAGTGACTTGTTTTATTTCAGGGCTTTAGGTCTAGAATATGGTCACCATGCTTTAAGATCAGCTCTGTGATTCTGTCTTCATGCCGCCTTCCTCACCGCAGGTTTGTAATCCCAGTCAGGAATAAAAACTATATATCTCATGCATAACAAGTTATCATTTCATTAGCATGTCAAAGTTCTGTAGTGAGGCTTGAGAGGAGCGTGAATGCATTGTTTTCAGCCTCTCTGTGCGTTCTACCTGGAGTTACTCGTCTCTGCCAGCCTGTTGTTCATGATGCCGAGGGCCCCCACTCCCCCAGAGAAGCCATTATGGCGGGAGCTGCCGCAGACTGTCCTTGGGTATCCGTTGGCAGACTCAGACAGTTGCTTCTGCATGATCGCCAGCGACACCTTGTTCGATGCCGCCAGGTCCTTCATGGAGATCATTTCCCCTGATAGTCTCCGTCCCTCAGTGTCACTATCGCAAGGCCCGTCTGATTCTGGCTGATGGTTGAAGTGACCCTTGCGACCCCTGGAGCCCGGGCGGATGGCATTTCGCCTCCCTAGGAAGGCGTTGGCCTTATTGCAACGTTGGCAAAACAAACAGCTCATTTTCTCTAGCATCCAGTTGAGCACCTGCTTGATGACGATGGAAATGACGTTGAAGAGTGAGTAGATGCAGCAGACACCCATTAACATGAAGAAGAAGTTGGCCACCCTGTAGAGGCTTTGGTATTCGTAAGAGGCGTCCTGGCTGCTGACGAAGTCTCCAAAGCCAATGGTGCTGAAGGTGACGAAGCAGAAGTAGAGCGAGTCTAAGTAGGCCCAGCCCTCCACTGGGCTGTACATGGCCGACGCGCAGCAGGAAATGGTAATGGCCGACAGTCCCAGAATCAACATCACGTGATAGACGGAGGGCTTCCATCCCGGGAGAGAGTAGGCCGAGAAGTCATGTCGGATCCCTGGCGGAAGGAGACCACTGTTCCTGATTCTCCTCTCCCTCACGGCCTTCATCACTACAGCCAGCAGAGTGATGATGCGCTCCAGGAAAAGGTTAAAGAAGAGGATAGTGGCAGCACAGCCCAGAAGTCCGTAAAAAATAAGGAACACCTTCCCTGCAATTGTCACAGGTGTCGTCATCCCAAACCCTGCAGAGACATACAGATATCACATAGTTAGTTTCAAAGCTGAGACAGAACACTTCTTTCCCTTAGGTTTGGGTACAGTTGAAATCAAAAGGGGTGTCCAGATATATGCAAAAGGATTGTGTTGAGAATGCTGCATTTCAACGTAGAAAAAGATATTTAAACCTTGATTTTGATATTTACCTAACTATGAATAGAATGCAGCACTGTTATTTCACTTCTCAGTGTCTTCTGAGCAGCTGTCTCAGTTTTACTCGAGCATTAAAGCATCTTTCAGATCTCTCTGGCTTTACTGTGGCCAGGAACGATTACTCTGTAAGGTTTAATGTCATGCTAATGGAAATCGGGGATGGAGAAGGTCAAATACCATATATTCTCTCAGCAATTTAACTGCCACAATTATAAAATAAATCACTGTATATATTTCCTTGACTGAAATAAATCAACTGAGATGACTTCAATTGAATATAAACATTAACAAAGTAGGAACGGCCATAAAAAAAAGAGTAATGGTGCAGAAATCATAAATCTCTCAAGATCCAAAACCCACCTTGGATCTGTCTGTGGGAGTCACAGTTTCATAGCATAGAGTATATTAATAATAAATTACATTAATGCACAGCCCCTTCCACACATATTGGCTCTTCTGATAAAGATGTGTAAAAAGCCTTTAAATGAATCAATTTCTTACTGCAGTAGTATAACTTTACACTGAAAATGTTTGAAAAAGTCCAATCCTTATTTTAAGTACATTAATTTGGCTTAGAAAAATTATCATTCTGAGAATAATGGTTCATAAAAAAAACATGTATGTGGTGCCACATTGATTGATAGCCATATTTTTAGTACTTTGTACATTCGCAGTACCAAAAGAACAGGACCTTCTCCTATAACATTTTGCCAGGGTGGTGTATACAGAAATATCCTTTTTATTTACTGGTCCCACTTCTTCTCACTGTGCCCGGTGGCAAGGTAAAGCTTTGTATTTTTCTCATGACTACCAATATCAGAGTATTTAGGCGAGTAGTGATTTTATGCAGTTGGACACACATCTGCATTATTTGAACAAGTTATCTTGTCTTTCCCATTTTGTACAATGATTAGAAGCAAAAGGTCCAGAAGTCATGGGATGCTAATTAAAAGCTCAAACACAATGTGATCAACTTTAAAATTAAGGAATAATTATAAACATTGCTTCATTTAAATGTATGTTACAGGAGTCATTTAGTTGCTTCTTTTACATACTACTGCAATAAAAATATTAATTAATTGTTTTTATTATTTGAATTTAATTTATTTCAACATTTTTTAAAGCACCTTTATCTGGAGTGCCAACAAGCATAGAAGGTGCTATCTTTTTTAAGACATTCATTAGGCTCCACATGCTATATTCTAAGCTTAATCTCCTTGTTTTACATTTTATGTTTATGATTGACCATCAAAGCACATATCTCCCTTTAATTATTAAAATTACCTGATATGTGGTTTCTGTTCCAGGCTCAATGTCAGGACACATTATGTACAAACACACAGATATTCAGGGATTTATACTACGTTATGTCACATATCAACAAAGTAACAGATGTTATTTTTGTCAACAAATAAAATCGTGCTCAAATATCAGCAAGTTCACTTTCGGGGCAAGGTTAATAGATTTTTCCATCAACCGTTTCAGTCTCCTCAGAGCATTAGGCCAGATCGTTTTCCTCCTTTTTTCCTCCAACCATCCTTGTCAGGTAATAAATGGCATCAATAGCATGACAATACTTCTTTTATGATGGCCAAAATGGCTTTTTTGACCTTATCTCCGGCCGTGAAAACCACTCCGAAGCGTGTCTTCTGTTGACATGCCAGCTCATTTAGATCAATTTTGATTGATACAGATTGTTTTATAGACAAGAAGGAACACGGCTCGCTCACGTGTACAAAAACCAAACAAAGAACGACTTTTGTACGTTATAGATGCTGAAATGCCTGCTTTTATGACAGTGACAAAGTTCACCAGCAGACATCGAGGAAACTCCAGAGTGCAGAAGGGCGAAGGGTTCTGATCACCCAAATTGAGCCCTTCAGTGAAATCCTACTTCAGTGTTTTGTAGTTAATTAATTAGCAGCCCAAGACTCTTTAACCTGCCTGAATCAGTGGGAAAACAGATTACCTCTTCTCAGAGCTTGCAGAGACAGCCTTCCGCACCGTCTCTCATTACCAAGTAAATTACCTAAGAGAGGAAAAGGCACCAGGCATTGATTCGGTGTAGCATTTCAGAGCCATTACTCCAGACCACTGTGTCAAGCCACATTAGGGGATAACATCCAATAATAGAAAGCAAAGCCCCAACTAAGCAAACACAAGCTTATTTGTTTACAAAGACTTATTTATTTGTACAATAAAGCTCTTAAATAAAGGCTACAACTGAAGCCAGAGGGAGGGAAATGGAGGTGCTGACCTCAGCGAACGAGTTGAGATGAGTTATTTCATCCAGTGGAACTTGATAAGGCAGAAAATTATATGTGTGCTAATCCGATTCAGTCGGAGCCCTGGGAGAATATTTATTCATTAACATTAAATAAAGTATTCTCAACTCAACATGGAAAATGATGGTATGCCTCAGTGGCTGCACACATAATTACACACCAGAGCTTCAAGAAGGAGGAGAGTTATTTAGGCGGTGTCATTTATAACCATTAATTATGATTTGACAGTTTTTAGCAAAGGTCTGTCTGTGCTAAAGGTTTCTGCTATCTGAGGAGGGGGAATTTGAAGAAGGGAGATTAATAGGTGATAGAAGAACACAATTTGATTTTATGTGTCTTTAAACGACAAACACATTTCATCAACAAACAAACACAACTGCTTTTTTGCAGATCAATTAAAAATGTCCTTGTAGATCAATAGGTCTAGTCACAACGTCTTATTCCTGCAGATGGATATTCAAACATGTGAGGCACAGGACTTTGCAAGGCTGCAGTAACCATTTCTTTTCTCTTGACAGTACATTTGTTTATTTCTATCTGTCTCATGAAATAAAATCAGTGAACCTTATCTATTCATAATCAATCTTAAGGATAAAATGTTTTTTTCATATTCAGTAAATATTACTAATACAACAATTTACAAAAAAAATACAACCAAAGTGGAGATTTCAGAAAAGTCTCAGTGGTTCTTCTCAAAATCTTCACTTAAAGTGTTATTGTTTTTTACTGATTCTAAATAAATAAAAATTTAATCCTGCTTTTTTTTTCCATGTAGTAGGCATTGCTTACAGTGAAGATAAAATTAAAATCTTCAGATATATGTATTTTTTTAGTTTATCAGACTGATTAATTTATGAACAATAAAATATTTTAAGGTAGCTTAACATCACTACAACAATGGAGCTGTGTCTTTTTTAATGTCAACAACATACAATAAACCCCCAAGGCCTAATCTGTTCAATAGTTTCTGCAGAGCCTAAACATTAAAAATATTTGGATGACAGCCTTACATTTTTCACAAATCCCTCTGGATTCAAAAGACGTCTTAATTCAAAGCCTCAGGTTATCATAACGGATCGATACTGGACTGTAGAGGATCAAGCATTTCGGATGGATTTCACTGCCAGTGATCAAGTGTAAATCACCTGCGCTCTACAGTTATCACATAACACAATCTAAAATAAGCAGCTCTCACTTCAGTGGCAAATTTAAGTGGTACATTATGTTTCATATTAAAGCAGGGGACATGAACAGCTTGGGTAAATTAGAAAGGGTGGTGCTAATGGTGATATTAAACGCTCTGCATTTCATTTGATGCACACTGTCGACCACTCAACTCCAAATAGCAATCGATTAGCCAATTTCATACATATGAGCCACTGTGAGAGGAGGAGAGATGCTCGAACTCTGCGGCATGCGAGGGTTTTTATTGCCGTTTTGGTCAGAAGTTTGCACACAGTCGAGCAGTTTTAGTCTAACCAGAGCTCCTTATTTGTTAGTATTTTTACTGAAAAATCTGTATTTTACACAAGAACATGAGCAGCCATCCCAACTTATTACATCCAAATACAAGCCACTTTAAAACAGCAAGTCAGAATCCCAGAAATGTTGCTGCTGTAGATCTTATATTGATATTAATATTTTATATTACCATTTGCAAAGCACGCTCAACAAATGTTTTAGTACTAACAAATGTTGCAGGCAACAAATGTACTGTTCTTTTTTTAAAAAAAACAATAGACTCCCAATGGTAACTATAATTTTGTAAAGAAAAATTCAATACAACAACCTGACTCAAGGCATAACTAGGGGAAATGCTTAGTTGACACACGCACACACATACATTTGTTTGATAGAAACATGGCAAAAAACAGAACTACCAAGAGCTCAGAAAAACATAAAGCAGAGAACAGGGCAAGAAAACCAAACAAAGCACAAACACCTGGATCTGATGAGAATGAGAAAAGAAATAAACTGAGTGGTAAATAACAAACTGCACTATTTTCAGCTGCTTTTAAAACGTGTAGTCTGTTGGGTTCCCATAAAAACCCTGTAATACCACCAGCAGATGACAACAATTTTAAATACCTACATTAAAATTCAAAAGCAGAAGATCTTTAGCACGACGAAAGCAGTTCTAGGCTAAAGACAATTTATTGTTTTTCTTGAGGTTGGGTTTTCTGAGCGCTCCAGTTCAGTATATTGTTCAGGTGAACATCCAAGTACTTTTAACTGTCTACAGTCTCAATTTTAATAACCTACCACTAAGTCTTTGAATTTCCCTTGCGATTATCTGGAGGTTGTCCAACTACACATGTTGTTCTTTGTTTTGTTTTTTTTTAATCAGTGAGGACTTCATCCTCACTTGAAGTCATTTTAGTACATCAGTCATTCCAAGAAGATTAATCACGGTGCAGTGTTTTATGTATTCACATATAATTGCTCTGAATGTGGTTCAAAGGCGTTAGAAATATTTTTATTACCCTTTCATCTAAGATTTTGATTCTCATCTGCTCTTTAAATGCTTCAGATCAGGGAATGCTTTTTAAAATTTTTTAGATCTTTTAGGCTATTTTATGTTTTCAAACAACTTTTTTCCAAATGCTTCTTGTTTTTACAGGTATGATGATTAAAAACTAAGCCCAAAAAAAGTGGCTTATTGCAGTTAATTTATAATTAAACTACGGGGAAATAACTTAATAAAGTATGGTCTTGGTTGGTTTGTAATAATCATTTGTAATCCCTTTTCAAGGGCTGCATATATTCGCATTAGATCATGTAAACATGAGCTGACATTTACAGAAGATAGATTTGCTTTTTGCCAAAGCAAAACTTTATATGGAGGAAAAATTTTACTCATTATCTGGGTAACTTTTAAAACTCTCAGCACTGTTTGACAGCCAGCTGGGTTCAGATGTAAATGAAGGCAGGTTATAACCAGACTCCTGGTGTGTCTCAGAACTCACAGAAAGATCATCCTGGAGCTCATGCTTTGTTTGATAAAAGCCCGCTTGGCACCTTTTACAAATGAATGCTTCCTCGAAGAGGCATATTGATTCACTTTACTAGAATGTTATCCTCCCAGGGTTCTTTCTATAAATCTTTCCGTCTAATGTTAGAGCAGCTTGCCCGTAGCAGAAAGGAGTTCAGTCAAACAAAAAACAAAGAAAGGAGCTGAAAGGTCAGTTGGAAAAATTAGGATAAAAAAAAATTAAATGGGAAACTTTGAGGTATAAGAGCCTTACATCCAGATTTAAAAGAAACCATTTTTTTTTAAATCAGTTATCATAAACTAACCTTTTTCTAGCTATGAAAGAATACATGATCACTAAGCAAATGGCTTCTTTTTATAAACAACAAAAACTCAAATATTCTCAACTGATTGTTTACATCCCTGCTGGCATTTGTGCAGTACTTGCACTTTTATTCATTTTTCTGCTGTTATTGCACATTTGTTTTTCTGTACTGTGATATAATTTATTGTAAATAAAGTATTAATGTTCAACACACATTCACAAAAACACAAAATCTTACCAAGTATTTTGTCTACTTTGTGCAAATAAAACTTAAAAGTAACTTTTCAGTAAGATATAGAAACTTGCTTTAAGTCAATAATTCTTCAATATTGTTCAACATTGATCAAAAATAATTAGTTCCACTGGCTGATTTTTATCACTTATAAAAAGGCATGTTTCTTGAAAAAGTGAAAAAGTGGAAATAGTACTTTTTGTCAATAGACAAAAATTATTGATGTAAAACAAGCTACTATATTTTGATGAAAAGTTACTTGAAAGTTATTTTTTGTCTTTTTTTCCCACAAAAAATAAGATATTTGCAACATAATAGACAAAAAATTGGTAAGATTTTTTGCAGTGCACTTAGTTGCACATCCTTTGAATTGCGATTTCTATTTCTGACAACTGCACAATGAGTTTTATGCTGTCTTGCACAGTATTATTATTGTTAAGCTTCTTATTAATATGCTATGTGTCTTGATGCTGCTGATACACCTGAATTTCCCCACTGTGGGACAATAAAGGCTTTTTCTATCCTGATCTATAGCCTCCAAAAACAAGCTCCCAATAAAACCAATTCTGTGCTATCATTCTGAAGAGCCACAGATTGGCCTGAAACAAGCGGCAGCAGAGACCGCCACGCCTGCCCGCCCCTCTGATGACAAGCAGGAACTGATTAGTCACGAGCGTGGCGCGGCAGGGGTCCGCAGAGAGGACAGAGGGCCGAGGAAGCAGCATCACGGCCAGACCTGCGACACCATCACCGCACCATCTGCTGAGGAACTGCCAAGTTTACTGACTGCAACAGAAATACACACAGGATGATGCCAGGTTTACAAATAGAGCATCAAAAAATAGGTCAGTCTGGTTGGAGACCATATCATATCAGTGCATCTGTGAACTGATGGTTAAGTTAAATACTGTGGTATAACATGTCCAAAAGTCAGCACAGTCAGTGATGTTTCTGCGGGACCCTGCAGCAAATCCATGAGAATTTATTACCCTGCGTGTGCAAACATAACACACGTTAATGGCATTTGTTACGCTTGTCAACGCAATTATAATGAGCATGCAGCGATGAGAAATATTGGACCAGCAGGATTGTAAAGAAACGTGTGGGAACATTCATTAAAACACGTCGATACAGATATAAATTACGCATGTAACGCTTTGTGTAGGTTTACATCCTGAAAGGATCAAAACCTGAAATTCATTGCTTTTTTGTGACTTTATAACTATTGAATCCACTTTTTCTTAAAGTATATTTCAGTGGTTAAAGAAATACAGAAAGAAAGCCTGGAGGACTGATGACTCTGCTGTCCATATTGATTTTTGTTTCTGAGGAAAACAAATAATAATAAAAAAAAAATCTGCTTTGTTTTTAGATCCAGACCAACATTTATTTCTCGGCGTTTTTTTGTTTGCATTTTTCATCTTTTTGGTAGGAAATAAGGTAGAAAACAATATGTGAAAAAGTATTCATAGTCGTTAAACTTTTCACAACCAAACTTCAGCATTTTATGCTATTCTTTTATGAGACAGACCAAAACACAGCAGTGCATAATTGAAAATGACAAAGTGTGGGGGGAAAGAAATGATGTATAATTTCTTGTGTCTTTACAAACAAAACTAAAGAAAAAACATGTGTTGTGCATTGGTTTTTACCCAACTCTGATAACCCAAAATAAATTTGCTGCAACTAGAAAACCCACACAATCACAGGGAGAACCTGCATGAAGAAAAAAAAACCCAGAACCCAGAACCTTCTTTCTGCAAGGCAACAGTGTGACCGTGCATCCTGCTGACAATCCTGGATGCTTTCTGTTCAACATAACTAAATTTGAGGTAATTTGTAAAATGAGCTTAGCTTGTAAATACTTGCAGCTCTAGCTGCAATGAAGTTGAATGTATATGAGCATCCCAGTTTAAAGATGTTTATTCAGAAGAAATTTTGAAGGCAATGTATCCTTTTCCTTCCACTTCACAGTTATGTACTACTTAGAGCCATGAAGGTTCATCACATACAACCTCAATGAAATAAAAAGAGGGTTTTGCTGTAGCAAAATGAAAAAAATCTTCTAGCATTATGAAGGCAACAGTGACTACAAGTTGAAGCAATGATTGTGTCTCTTTATTTCACTGTCATTCAGATTTACACCTTGTTTCTCACAGAAATAAACCGTCTGCTTTTCTGCTGAGTATTAAACTTTTCTCGCTCAATCCCCTGTCTGTATTTGAATTAACGCTTAGCTACGCAAAGCTATGTAGTTTTATTCCCAACCAGCTTTTAAACCACTCTCATATGCGCATGATAAGCCTCCAAATTAACGCTAATACGTTTTACAGATGTGATTTTGCAGTACAAACACACTCTTCATATTTTTCGCAGATTTTCGCCAATTACATGAAAACATTCAAAGCATTTGCCAAAAGGGAAATGAATGCTTGTGGTTAAGCAACCATGTGAAAAGCGAAAGCACAAAGCCATGAAATTCTGGGCTGTGCAAAAACTTGATCCCCATCAGGGGCTGCAGTGTTACTGACAGCTGCAATAATGATCTTGGATCAAACATAGAGAAAACACAGAAAGCTGTCATAGAGAAATGATAAAGGTACGCTCTGTTGCTCTTGATTAGATCAAGTACCAACTTCTCCAGAAACTAAACGTGCTCATTTATTGTGCAGCCTGAAGCAGAATATTTTGCAGATGCTGCTACGAAAACCAAATATATTACGCTACACATGATCCTGTATGTTTTATTTTTTCCCCCAGAAAGAATGTGAAAAATGATCTAATCTAAACAGATTTTATGATCTGAGAAAATGTGGATTATGTATCTGAGGATGGATGATACAGTTCTGGCTCTTTCTTTTGTAGCTCAATCACAGTGCTGAACCATCCTGCAAATTCAAGGATAAACTCAGACCTGGAGTGTGCCTTTTTAACTTTCTCCAGATTTAATCTGTTATCAGGTTGGCTTGGTTGAAGCTCATGAAAAGTGATGCGACTCAAGGATATTTAAAAGTCCTTTAAACTAATTTGCATAAACTGTAGCTACATCTCTTTGGACTATCAGCATTGATTTTTTCCCAAATCATATCTAAGCTGTCACACAAGCAGGAAAAATAGTTGTTGAGGTGACTTATGATTCATTGAACAGGTTAGGGTAAGTCTATGGGCTATTCAAAACATGTTCATTATATTTTTTGCCCAAAATGTTTTAGGGGAATCTTGTCATTTTAAATACAAATAAGCTGCTGCTGACCACGCCCCCAATTCAACACTTACACTGACACCTGAAAATAGCTGCAAACAGAAGGACAATTATACAGCTGTGCATCTTTGAAAAGCAGAAGTGGAGCCTCCTGCACAACCAACAAGAATGCTGCAAGTGGTTTCTGGTTGGTGAGTCAAACAAAACTCTTGTCTTCACCAGCAGCCATTATACAGAGCATACAAAGGTAAAACCAGCTGATCGAATGTACTGGAACTCAGCCTTGGGTTGCTAGGTAACGAGGTTAGGCTTGACGAGGGTTGCTGGGTAACAGCTCAGTGCCTGTTGAACGTGGCTTAACATTCGGCAGATTGTTTCCAGACACCAAAACACATTAATTTCTTGCTAAAAAGACAGCTGATTGCTTTTTTTAAGCACTTGGACTGTTTTTAGAAGCAATTGATATTCAAATGAAAGTACAAAAATGTGAATTTTGCATAAGAAGTCTCCTTTAATGCTAATAACTTAGATAAATCTTATTGCCAGCTGCTAGAAAGTTTCACTAGGAATGTTTTTTTCTGCTTATTGCAAACGTTTAAACTTTTATACCTTTAAGTTATCCATAATAATCATTTCGCATAAAAAAACTCCATCAATCCAGATCAAAATTTCAATGTTTCTGTCAAAAACCAACCTTAAACAGAACAGAGTTAATTCACAATCTGCCTCATCGTTGCAAAGAGGACTTTAGGTGTAATACTAAACAGTTTGGGGGGAAAGAAGCATGCAGAAACTGCTGTGTCCTCTAAAATGAAATTGGTCTTGCTTGAAGAGCTGGGTCTGTAGATACTGAACGTAGGCGAAGGCGTCTTAGCAAGTCAAGGCAGATTTATGACCTGCTGCAAAGGAGCGCAGAGGTGTGCACAGATCACTTCTGGAAACACTCAGAAAAGAGAAAACATTGGGACAGTGGAGAGAGAGTCACTTTCTATGACTGTGAACTTTATTTCCACAGCGCTAATTTTAATTGTTGTCTCAATTAAAATAACCGGCCCCTGGTACTGCTGCATTAGACCCCCCTCATTCCTACCTCTCTTTTTTATCTTTCAGAAAAATATACACAAATCAAATCCAAAGGTGGAGGGGGTATGAAACATAAAATTTCCAGCTAAATATTCTGTAAAACAAAACCAAAGGTGTTCGAAAAGGGAGCAGGAAGATGGCTTATCCAGTCTGTGAATCTTCATACAAGTTCTAAATCAAACTAGTGATCCAATATACATGCATATGTAAATATATGCACACATGCATCGCTTTGCAAACCTACATAATGCATTAACGTATCAGAAGATACAAAATTAATTTGCTCAATATACATAAATTAGAAACAACTTAACATTTTATCTCATCTCACTTTATTTATGTTTCTCAAGAATGTGTCATAATCTGTTAAACTTTGAGTTTGTGTCCACAGCAACCAGAAATGAACTTAAACTTCTGTCTTCCTGGGAAAGAAAGAAGTAGTCAATACATATTTTGTGAAACTGTGGCTCAGCTCTGTGGACTTTGGTAAAGACTGATAGCAACAGGAGAGCCTAGAGTTTTGTCATGGGATCCCCACTGGGTGCTTTCGTTTAAAACTTCTACAGGAGGATGAGACGGAGCACCAGACAGGATTAGCTGAGATATTCTGTAAACCCATCTCTTTTTCAGCCTCAGCATCGCCTTCCTCACTTCCTGCTCCAGAGCCTCAGCCTCGCACTCAGGAGTATTTCTTTATAATTGAGCTTTTCATTTCATTTCACTGCTTAGCCACCGTTTCTCTCGATAAACATTGTTTCCTGTTTTAATTTGCTTGCTGTTGTCTTCACAAACTCTATTTCAGTGTCACGCCAGGTTTCTGTTTGTGTTTGAAAACAGCAGATTTTTTGAGGGTTTTTAGTTTTTTATTTCGAAGCCCTGCCTTTTATTTGTCCCTGTCTGCAGTGTAATTTTCTCTGTGCAGGTTTATTAGAACTATTTGAGTCATGCAGCTTGCTTCTGTGCTGCAACTGGGGACATTAATCAAATGTCATTACAAAACAAGTCTATTTTTAGAATCACTCCAAAGGTTTCTAAATCTCAAATTTTCCAAGAATTTAAAGGAAATATAGCAGTCACAATTATACAGATAATAATACTGGTTTTATTATGGCTGGTACTCTGTGTTGGAGTCATATTCATTTCATTTCTTTTCATTTAACAAATGAAGCCGAACACAGCATGGGATATTGCTAATTTTATTCTGGGTTTAGTTGTAAACAATGAATATAACACTGCAAAATGCTAAACAAAACTGTATTTGTGTTGCTTCGGTGGGCGACGAGCAATAAGTTGAAGTTGAACTCCCACATTAAATTTTGCTGTGGGTCCCATATGATCCAGCTCTGACAAAAAGTTGAGAAAGACACAGAAATTTATTTTTAGAGCTTTATAGATAATCTTGAAGTGAGCAACGTCAACAAATCTTGAAATTTGTTCTGCTTTAACATGAATGCAAACTGGAAGATCATCATTATTTGGAGGCGTTTGTCCAGATCATTACCAGATGTGTCGCCCAATTATTGCTCTATTTGCCCACTTAGGTTCTGTAATTCCTAATCTCACCAGTTTGAATTTTTCCGGAAGTTATTGGCACAAATTTATTCAGCCTTTGTGAGAAAAGAGCAAATCAATGCTAACGTTTGAAATGTAGTGATTTGCATTAGACATGCAGAATATTAGAGAGTTAGATTCCAAACACAGCTGACCTTAGACACAACACATTTGGTTGTCTAATTTCTGATGCAGTAACAATGACTTTTCAATGAACTGGAACCTTCCTTTGAGTCCCATAATGTCTTTGTCTGGGGTTGACACTTAAATAGTACAAATCTGTTGTTTACATTATGAGTCACACTTGCTGTAATTGTAGTTATCAAGTTAAAATGTTGCTCAAAGTTAAACCTAATAGTGTTAAAGAGGTAAAATTACCTAAACAACCATAACTTATTTTTCCATTAAGCTTTAACTTGTGGCCAGTAAAGTAATTGTGGGTGAGCTCAGCCTACCTCTGGATTCATTTCATCATAGGAAATGCTGAGTAGAGCAGCTTTAAGATATAATATGTATTGTACAGAAAATTAGACTCATCTTTACAGAACATCTATGCTGCATAGCTGGTGTTCAGCTCAACGTAATCACCTGAGCATCTGGACTGTGCACTTTCTGAAAGGACCTGTGGTGCCTTTCATGTGACTGAAGTCCCTCTGTTTTCCATTTTTAACAGTGACATTTCCTCTGAGCTTGTGATTTCACCCAGCAGTCCGAAGAGATCTAAAGAGAGGGGGTGGGGGGTAGCAGACAGCAGCCGAAACTGGGAAGAAAAACAATCTTATTGACCGACTCACATCAGTCCTTTGAGGTGATTCTCATTCTGTGCGGCATAGCCAGGCAGATTCGCAACATGTGGCTTCCAAGTAGCATAAAGGACAAATAAAATCAAGTTTTAGTGCAATAATTAGAAGCAGACTAGAGATAGCTACTAGAAAGGAGTCAGCAGAGTCTGGCAGCAACGTGAGAGACAGACCACAAACACGATGAATTCGCTTTCACAGATTGCAAACAGGTCCCACCCACCTCCTGGTAGCGCATGTACCAACAGTAACAACAACACAGATGGTTTTTTCTCAGCAAGGCCGCACATATCAATTAATCTAAATAAGAGAACACCACCTCGCTGTGAAAACACAGCGCGCCATCAAGAGTTAGCCATCTACTACGTGGTTTCTCGCACAGCTTAAATGCCAGATGCACGCTCCATCAGGCTGAGGTGATACCGTCTCATAACCTCAGTGCCACTTGGCTTTACAAAGCACAGGACAATACAGTGGAGGCCTTTAATGTGCGATTCTCCTCGAGATACACAGGGTCCGGTCAGGCATGTAATAGTCTCACCAACCTCACCAGGGAGGGTCAATAAAGTTCAGCTGCAAAATCAGCGTTTTTTCAAAGTGACCCAAAAAAGAATCAGAGAGCAATATCGACTATGGAGAAATGAGAATAAACATTTAATGACTTTATGAAACACACAGCAGTCATAAGAGACTGCTGATTTATTTTCAAGCTAGTTATTAGTTTATTTGTAGTTTTGTCTGTGCTGCAAAAACAAAATCTTACCAAAGATTTTTGATCTAGTTTCTAGTGCAAATATCTTAGTACATTTGAAATAGGACAAAAGAAACTTACAAGTAAGTTTTCAGCAAAATACAGGAGCTTGTTTTAAGTAAATGTTTCTAAAATAAATTTAAAAATTGCTAGTTCCACTGGCAGATTACTTCACTTATAACAAGACATTTTTCCCAAGTTATAAGTGAAATAATTTGGCAGCGCAACCAATTGTTTTTATGAATATTAAGAAATTATTTACTTAAAACAAGCTCCTATATCTTCCTGAAAACTGACTTATAAGTTGATTTTATCTGAAGATATTTGCTCTAGAAACTGGACCAAAAAATACTTGGTAATACTTTGTGTCTTTGCAATGCATAAACAGCGTTAGCTAAGACCTGCTTCTTATTATAAAGAAAATGAGGAAGTTTATTTTTATTTTTTTTTGGTAATTTTTGAAAGATGTTGTAGTAGTAAAAGCTTCTTTTAAATTGCCAAGCAGCAATCTCCTCATGCACCTTCTCAACATTAATTGCCTATTATTGTAAGCCTGGCATTAAGTCAAATTGTGAACTGACATTTATAATCACAAAACGAGAATATGGAAGGACAGAACTCTGATTTATTTTTTTTGGCATTATTTCTCATCATAAAGCCATTAGGGATCCTTGTAGAAGCTTTATCGCTGCTCTGCAGACCATACTTCAGTAAGAAAAGAGCTTCCTCAGACAAAGACGAAGTTTAGACACAATGACTCTCACTTTGTTCACATTAAACCCCTCCTCCAAAAAATAACTAGATATTTAGAGTCCTTTAAAAACTGCTGCTTCAGAAGAAATATTTAAATGTGTTAAAAAAATGAATAATTTTTTTTTAACACATTGGCCTGCAGTTACTCTACAAAACACCCATTATGAATGACATTATTTTCATCATGTAAGCTTATCGGGTCAACTTCCAGGTCATGTTGTTCCTTAACTTTTGTTCATATTATTGTTGTTGATAACTGGTGAATTTTCAGGAGAACTTTGCTTTCTTCTCCTGCTGTTTTCAGGGTATGCCTTATTTTATTTTATGTTTTTTTTTTTGCCTTTTTCTTTTTCAAAAAGTATTCCTGGTCCACTGATGCTGTTGTTACACCGTGTCTCATTCCTATCCTGGTCTCTCATGCTGAGTCTGACTCAGCTGGAGGTTTCTTCCTGTTACAGGGAAATGGTTACTTGCCACTGTCGCCACATGCTTGCTCAGAATAAAGTATTGCAGAAAAATCAATGACTAGATGCGATCAGTTGGGCTTTTTACAAGTTGTCATTAAATGATCTGATTGGAACGTAATATATTTTGGATTGAGGTGCCATTCAATGTACTTCTGATTTCATTAGGTTGTTTTGTTTTCTTTGTTTTTACATGATGATGTCCTTTAGTATAAAGTCATCAATTGGAAAGACAACAAGCATCTTTATTACAATATAGACAAATATGTAAAGTGAAATAAAACGTTTCCACCCCAGCCACGTGGAAACGTTGCAGAAGCTCAATGTCTGCAGCATTACCTAATCTCTCTTTGATGCTAGAAAGTTAATGTGACTCTCCCTTTTGACACTGTGTGGAAAAAAAAACAAATGTTTGTGATTTGTTACTAGATTTTCAATTTTAGAAAGGGAGGGAACAGTGCTTGTGAAAGTATACATGTGCTGTAATTCCTGTCAATAAATGAGAAATTTTGCATTTTCCATGCACTCTAGTGTATGATTTCCTCATCTGCAGAGATCTTAAATAAAACAGTAAGGCAGCTAATTTGGGATTAGATTATGGGCAATCAGCTTGTGACTGAAAGTACCTTGTCTAAGTCCGGCTTTTCTAAAGATAATTTTTAATATCGCAGGGCAAAGGAGGTGGTGCGTGTAATTAGTACAAGGAGTCTGTCTGTGACTCTTCATGTGACTGATGTTCTGTGGAAATTAGTGTGTGGCTCCAACAGGAAGTTATAACCCCCCCAAAATAAAATAATCTGTTACTTTGTTGTGTGCAGAGACATTTTGGTGCTGTCCATGGTGCTGCAAAAGAAGACGTATGTGTAAGCTAGTATTTGTGCAATATAAATTTTGCACCTCCAGTAAAACTGTAAAGCTACAGAATTTGCTTACGATTAGTTTATTCTAATTACAGTGAAATTTAATTTAAATATTTACCAGGTTACTGTGACTGCATTTGTAAAAAAAAAAAAAAAAAAAAAAAAAAAAAAAAAAAAAAAAAAAAAAAAAAATTTTTCTAATTTAGTTTTATTCTTTTTTTCCTTTTTTTTTTTTTTTATTTTTTTCATTACAAAAAATTAA
>CAEFZY010049156.1:0-19240 GCA_903066815.1 Brachyrhaphis roseni
CCAGCATCACGTCGTGACCTGGCCACTATCCTGCAAGAAGAATGGCTTAAAATCCCTCTGACCACTGTGCAGGACTTCTATATGTCATTCCCAAGACGAATTGACGCTGTATTGGCCGCAAAAGGAGGCCCTACACCAAAAACCAGGTGTTTCAGTTTCATTGTCCAACCCCTGTATATCTTCAGAGTCGTCATAAATGGTGAAGCTGTAGGCAGGAGGGATCTCCAGTAGCAGTCAGTCTTGCAACAATTCTGAAGAGGCCTCTGACCGAAGAAAGTCTAGTTTAGGTATCACTTGAGCGTCTGAGATGCTAGTTAGCTGCTCTCATTTGTAAAAACAATAACCTGTTGCCATAGTTACCCATCATTGAGCACAGCTTCACTGCATTCAAAGCTAGAAGGAATAAGAAAATGTTTACAAAAGAGCAAAGAAGAAGAGATACATGAACTGTTGTTATAAATTAAAGTGATTGTGATGCAAATTGTTCTGATATTGTTTTCTTTCTCATTGTAGCAAATCTGTACAATCAAAAGTGGACAGCATATTGGTAAGTATCTGGATCTCTAACTATATGTTATTTCCCTTTAATATATCATAATGTTACATCAAATATTACATTATACTAACCCTAACATGTTGATGTTTATTATAATTTTTCAAATAAGCAAACTTATTGAACAATTTTTATATTTTAATTATTATTATAATTATTATTTTATTAAAAAATCTACTTCAAATAAATTTTATTTATAATAAATGTATTTATTCAAATGCATAAATACATTTCTTTATTCAAATAACACATTTATTTATTTGTTTGTTTGTTTATTCATTCAAAGAAATATTTTATTTATGTATTCCAGTAAATAATTAATTATTTATTTGAATAAATACAAAATTAGTACATTAATAATTAATAACATAGAAGTATTTTAATTTCGGCCTGTGTATGTAGAGTTTGGCAGCCCTCCGTTCTAACACTCCTAAAATACATTTACATAAATACATTTTACTTCTTTAAATCAAATTTAAAAAATTATTATTTTTATTTTATTTTATGGAACATTTAATAAAATTTAAACTTTACTTCATAATCAAATTTATTTGAATAAATAAATACAATTTATGTATTAATGTTTTGTATTAACTTATTAAATTTATTTTGCAGTATTTTACAAATATATACATGTTTTAGTTGTATAAATCTTCAAATATGTTTTATACATTGTATAAAAGATATTTTTATTTGTGGTTTTTGATGCTTTCTGTTTCTGCATATTTGTTTATGAACGTTTGCAGGTTTATTTTTTAGGATTTCTAGTCAGAAAAAGCAACACGTTTCTCCTCTGCTGGCTCTATTTGTGAACATTTAGGTTTGTATTTGTTGCAGCTGAAGTGGATCACAGATGTTTTTCTCTACAAAGCGGGAACGGTGACATCAAAGCGACGTGATCACGCTTTGTCTGTTTTTTGTCACACAAATAAAATAAAAAGTATTTTAATTTCGACCGAAATGCGTAGAGTTTGGCAGCCCTCCGTTCTGTTGCTCCTAAAACCTGATCCACCGCTTGGCTCCTCTGATGCGAAAACATCAAACGAGATTCGAATGACGCGATTATAAAATGAGACGTGTCTCTTTTGTTTCCTGGATTAAAATAAATAAAACATTTCTAATATATGAATCGTGTTTTTTTCAGAAGTGGAAGAAACACGGTTACGACACAATCTGGAAAATTATTTAATCTGATTTATTTTTCTTGTCTGGAAAGGAAATGGAGAAAAGAAAATCAGGTTTTAAAAAACAAGTTTGCATTTTCAGACTTTATCATAATTTTTGTGTCCTTACTTTCTTTCCTTTTGTTTTTTTGTTTTTTTAGTTCTTCATTTCTTGCATCTGTCCTTCCCTCCTTCCATCTTTGTGTCCTTCCTTTGCTTCCTCTCTCCCTTACGTCCTTCCTTTTTCCTGTTTTTCATTTCCTTATTTTTCTTCCTTAACCTTTGTGTCCTGCTTGTCTTCTTTCTGTTTTTCCTTTCTTCTATGTTTTGTTGTATCCTCTCTCCTATCTGTCCATTCTTCATTCCTTGTATACTGAAAATGCTTTGTCAGAAGTAAAACATTAACAGTGTGGATCTTTTCAAATATAATCCAGTAAATGTTTCTTCGTTCCCTTTAACAGAATTTTAAGAGATATTTTTAGGAATATTGTTTCATACATTCAGCAATATTTTAATGTTTTTAACTGGTTGAATTAAAAATAAAGGCTAAAATTTCTCCCACAAACTTAAACTTTTAAAACTGCCCCTGAAGCCTTTTGTTTTAGTAATTTATAGCCGAGGCCTGCTGTCGTTTCCAAACAGGATGTGCGACTCGTAGTAAACGGCGTTTTCAGTCTCGTCTGATTGGCTGACGGCTCATTCATTTGGGTTCTCATGGCAACAAAAAGGCAAACAGACGAGTGAGAGGCGATCTGAACCCATTCTTAGAAATTCAGCTGAAGGCCAGTCGGAGTACTCAGATGGTTCTGCAATCTTGAGTATTTTTATATCGCTGATATTTAAACACTAAAGCAGCTAGCTGCTATATTCACAGTAAATTTGCCGTAGAATCGCTTTAGTATTTCCTTAAATAGATCAGTTTTTATAATTAGTTTGGTTATTTAATTTGACTGCCCTGTTATATACTTTAAATCAAACCAGATTTGAATCTGTGTATAATTATATTGTTTGAAACTGATTTGATGTAATAATTGAACCTGTTTTATTTTAGATGACATTTATTTTGATTTGAATCTATATAAACATAACACACTACATTTAGCGTTCTGAACAGAGGTAAATAAACCAATGGTTACGGAGAAACGGACTTTTACAGTTGCTTCAAATATACAATCAGAGAAAAAGAGAGAAAGAAAGGACACAAGAAAATAGAAAAGGATCGATTGAAGGAAGGAAGGAAGGATGGAGGGAGGGAAGGAATCAAGGAGAAATTTGAGTTAGGAAGGTCACAATTAAAGAAAGAAAGGAAGGAAGAACACAATGGATGACAAAAGGAAGGAAAGATTTAAATGAAGGAAAGACACAATGAAGAGCACAGGGAAGGAAGGAAGGGTAGAAGGAGCGAAGGGACAAAAGAGGAAAAATTAAGGGACATAAGGAAGAAAAAGAAAAATGGAAGTAAGGAAGGAAGAAAGGGAGGACACAATAATGCACACGAGGAAGGAAGGACAGAACATCAGCAAAAAAGGAAAGAAGGGCACAGAAAAGGAAAGAAGGAAAAGAATGAAGGAAAGAAGAGATAATTAGAAAGAAGGGTAAAGGAAGGAATATTGGGCATGTTGAAGGACAGAATGAAAGGTGGAAAAAAGGGAACGGAAGTATCTGAGGAAGGGAGGAAGGACACAGAGAATGAAGGATGAAGGAAAGGACAAAATTTAGACGATAAAAATCTGGAAATACAAATACTCTAAATTACTTTAAATTCTCCACACCACTCCAGGTTCTGTAAGAATTTGGAAGCAAATTAAACGGTGATAAATAATTTTTTATGTCATGTTTATTTAAACAATCGCTCCTTTGTGTTGTTTTAATTTTTTACAGCAAGATGTTGAGAAGTTTACAGACATCGAAAAGCTCTACCTCTACCTTAAGTTGCCTTCTGGTCCCAGCAGTGGCAACGATAAAAGGTAGGGAACAAACAAACGAAAGTTTAACGCTTTGCTTCTTCCTCACAGGAAAACCTTTTTATTAATTTCTTTTACATTTTTGAACTCTGTGTCATTTCTGCCAACTATTAAAATCCCCGTTCACTGGCTAAAATCAAGCTGAACAAGTTTAATGGCAGCTTTATTTCCTATTTGCCACATTTATTTATTTATCTATTCTTTTTTTACCTTTTTTGCTGCATCATTTTTGATTATCAGTATGAACGAAAACACTGAAATATCTCTAGATTCCTGCTCTATACCTGGCTGTTTGTGTGTCATTTGTTTCCCCATATCTATTCATCACCCCGACCCCCAAATTCTGCCCATTTGGACTGGGAATGAGAGGGGGTCCTCTACTGCTGGATTATGGTATTACAGTTTCTGTATTCACAAGAAAAATGATGCGAAGCAGTCCAGGACTCGGCACACTCACCAGATTTCTCTTTTGCTTTGGCCCCTTTTCAGTGATCAGAGTTCCATGTCGTCGAGCCGTACTCAACAGATGTATGCATTCAACTGGATACGCAATCACCTAGAAGAGCACCCGGAGACGTCCCTCCCCAAGCAAGAGGTGTACGACGAATACAAGTGGGTGAAGAGAGAGAAATACACAGAAAATGTATTTAATTTTAATGAGAAGTGATGTAAAAAACAATCTGGTTTTGTTCAGGAGCTATTGTGACAATCTTGGCTACAATCCACTGAGTGCAGCAGACTTTGGGAAGATCATGAAGAATGTCTTTCCCAACATGAAGGCACGTCGTCTGGGCATGAGGGGAAAATCCAAATATCCTTACAATGAAATCAATATGTTCAAACACCGAATGAATGTTTATTTATTGCAGATGTCCAGTTTCAGATTTTGTGAAGTTAATTGCTATAATTAGCAGTATTCTTCTTTCCAGATTTCTTACAGTGATGAGTACACTGCAAAAACACAAAATCTTACCTAGTATTTTTGATTTAGTTTGTGTTGCAAATATCTTATTAGACGTGAAAAAAGACAAACTAGCAACTTTTCAGCAAGTTGTAGGATCTTGTTTTAAGTCAATAATTCTTCAATATTGAAAAAATACCAATATTTTATCAGATAAAATGTCCTATTTTATTTGATAACATATGTTATTTCTTATCAAAACAAATAAAATATTTATTTTTATTTATTTTTTCTACATAATTTACTGTTATATATATATATATGAAATGTAAGATAATCAGAGAATTATCCTCGGTTTGGATCCGACTCTTGTTCTGAAGCCTTAACTCCTTCGCACATACTGCTACAGCGGGTTAAGAAAGAAAGCTTTTGTTCACATGCCATCCCTACCCAACCTGGATCTGCAGAAATCTGGTGACGGGGTGAGTTGCAACAAATCTCGCTTGACTCAAACCTTCCTAAACCCCTTTCAGTATTCCTGAACCGGCTCTGCTGCTGTTTGGACAGTGTGAGCTGATGGAGTCAACCGGTCAGTCTCCCAGCGCCGAGGATGAGATGAGATCCGCGGCCTGTGGGCTGGTGTGTGAGTGGGCTCAGAAGGTGCTCAGCCGTCAGTTTGACAGCGTGGAGGACCTGGCTCGCTTCCTGCTCAACAGTCACTACATTGGTACAAAGTCCATGGCTGCTCTCACTGTTATGACTGGAACACCCACAGGTAGAAAACCCGCTGCAGGGATGGTATCTGTTTGTGAATGTTGGACGCTCATTCTGCCGATGCTAGAAAAAAAAGCGGACCGACTGGTTTACATTCTTTTAAATACTTCATATGGTTGCTGCTGTATGTACAATATGTTTAAAGCAATTTACAGATAAACAGATGTTTTCTTTTTGCTATGAATACATCCTCTTCCATTATTATCTGCAACAAAAACACAAAAAATAAAGCAGATAATATTATTATTGAAAGAGTCAGGCACATATACATTTTTACTGTAATAATCAACATGACATATCCAAAATCTGACTTGTTGTTTTACTTTGGCACCAAATTTATAACTTTTCCAAACATCAACCATAAACTTTTTTACAGTAGTTAATCTATTTATCTTCAGTATATGTATAATACAGTATGTGACTATTTCCACATATCATCAGCATAATTGATGATAAGAAATGTGGTTATTTTGTTTTGAATTTTGTCATCTACTGAATGATACAGAAGTAGAATTCTTAGAGTTTAAATTCAAAATTTTGTGAAAAAAGTCAGAATTTTCATATTAAAGTCAGGTTTTATTTACTTGAAGCAGATCAGATAGGAAAAGAACAGAGACAGAAGTGTGAAAGACATTCAGCAAATTTCTGAAAATGTAATTTTGACATGAGTAATGTGTCTGATCTCTATAGATTCTTCTTGAACTGTTCTTGCCTTGACAGGAATGAAGACCCCAACTCCAGCCTCTGCATTTGTTCCCACTGCTGAGGCAAACTCTTTCCAGCCCCAAGTGAAGACCCTGGCGTCGCCCTCTGTTGACGCAAAGCAGCAACTGCAGCGCAAAATCCAGAAGAAACAGCAGGAGCAGAAGCTTCACTCACCACTGCCCAGTGAGACCCAGGTGAAGCGGACAGAGGCCAGTACGCCCGGACCCACCATCCCCTGTGGCAGTCCTGCTCTGCTGTCCCCTCAGCAAACCATAGGAATCGTAGTAGCAGCCGTCCCCAGCCCAGTCCCGGTACATGTCCTGACTTTTTCTCCATTTTTTATCTCCAGAGTAGGACTGCGATTATTTTAGTCATCACACTGCAAAAACACCAAATCTTACCAAGTATTTGGAGTCTAGTTTCTAGTGCAGATATCTTAGTACACTTGAAATGAGACTAAATCGACTTAAAAGTAACTTTTTATCAAGACATAGAGGCTTGTTTTACGTAAATAATTCATATTTATTGATGAAAAAGTGCTAGTTCCATTGGCAGATTATCTCTTTCACAAGACATTTTTTCCATGTTATAAGTGAAATAACCTGCCAATGGAACGAGTACTTTTTCATCAATATTAAGAGATTATTTCCTTAAAAACAGCTGGCTAAATCTTGCTGAAAAGTTACTTTTTAGTTAGTTTGTCTCATTTCAAGTGTTCTAAGATATTTGCACTAGAAACTAGACCCAAAATACTTGGGAAGACTTGGTGTTTTTGCGGTGCACTCCATAGTGACAAACTTGTCAGAAATGAAAGCGAAGTGTGCAACACCGATAAGCATCGTGCCAGAATACAGTGCACTACCTAGTAAAACATCATTTAATGAAGCCTAAAGGAGTTTTATGAATTAAAGCACTCAAATCATTTGATGAATGATTGTTGGTTTATGTGTATAAGTGTACCAATAAATGGTGTTTTGTTCCTCAGGTACAGAGAAACAGGCAGTTGATGACCTCACCGAGCCCTGTGGGGACAGCGGAAGGAAAAGTGTTGCCTGTAAACTTCCAGGTTGTCACTCAGTCTCTCAAACAGTCTCCCAAAACACCACAGAATGTCCCAGCAAGTCCCGTGGGAGACAGACTGGCACGACATGGCACGCGGTACGCCCAAATCCTTCCCAAGCCCTCTGCCACGAGTGCCATAACCCTGCGCTCTCCACCCACGCTGCTTATCACCAACAGCCCCATAAAGACAGTGATGCCCTCTCCCCACGTCAGCTCTGTCAACGTGGTGAAAATGACGGCTATTGCTCTGGCCCCCAGCAGCAGCAGTAACAGCAGTGTGCGACCAGCCTCTGCCGGTGTGACCGTCGCAGCTGCTTTGGACGATTCCCAGCTTTCCCAGAGCGGGAATTCGGCAGCTCCCCAGTCTCCTGCAGTCAAACTTGCTGCAGCATTGACCCAAACCCTCTCTGCGGACGCCAAAGGGTTGTCTGACGCTGGAAGTGACAATAATTCCTTGTCTGGGGCAGAGAAACATGTTGGAGGAGCCAAAGAGGAGAAAATGGTCAAATTCAGAGCTGCAAGTGAGCCATGCTTTTTGGTTAAATGTTCCCCAGGACCAGAGAAAGGGTTGCGGACAAAGAGTGATTCCACCTCCCCTCCCAGCTCTGCATCTGGGACTCAGGACAGCAATAACAGTAACTGCCATGACAGTACTTTGTACTTGACTGTTGATAATCAGAACTCCAATGGCAACATGACGTCCAACGGCTCGTCTGCTGTTACTCTCACATCTAAGGATGCCTGCCTAGATGCCAAGAGCCCCAGGAAGCGTGCAGCGGGGGAATCCCACGTTATTCCTGTCAAGAGGGTGTTTATCTCCCAGCAACCGGTTGCTGTCATTGACAATCCCAAACCTGGGTTGAACACTGCAATGAAGAGAATTCCCAGACCAGGAACCCCTGCGAGACCAGAGAGTGCCCCCTGCAAAGGGATTGCCAAACACACGGCGTTGGGGCCCACACAGATCCTTGCACTTACCGACGCACCTCTCACGCACACTGAGGGAACGCAGACTGCCGCGAAACAGCAAGATTCAAAACACGAGGACCATTCCATCGCTGTGGATCCCTCTGCTGGACCAGCAGGAAGCAACGTGTCCGACCACACGCTGCTGCAGCAGATCACCGGGGACCCTCGTGCCGTTACGGCCAACTCAGGACCACACGAAGCCTCTGTGAGCGATTTAAAGAGCACAATATGGGAGCCTCAGCAGATACCAGCAGAACACAAACAGGCTCCCACTGACCAGCTCTCCATGATGGCTCAACCGTCCGATGCCTCGGGCCAGCTCACCCTCACGCAGATGGTCGACTTTGCCAGTTCTCAGCCGAACATGGAGTACTTCTCGTTCAACGATGACGACATGACGCAGGACAGCATTGTGGAAGAGCTGGTCCAGATGGAGGAGCAGATGAAGCTGAAGGGCCTCTTTGGAAACTGTGTTGATGTGTCCGGGTTGCAGGGTCAGTCGGCCAGCAGTCAGGGCTCTATTCTCGCCGCCCATCAAACCAGTTCGACCTTCTACCACTCGACTCACAGCAGCACCACCCCTGTTCAGACCCCCACCCCGACTCCGACACCCACCCCGACGCCAACTCCCACTTCTGAGATGACCCTCGCGCACAGCCTGACCCGAGAGAGCCCCTGTTCCCGAATGGCTCCTGTCACCCCCGTAGATGGAGCAATGGGCCGGCACACCCCAATTAGCACGCCGCTGTCCAACTGCAGCAGCAGCGTGCCGCCGAGCCCCGTGGAGTGCAGGAACCCTTTTGCTTTCACTCCCATAAATTCGAGCATCACGGGATATCATGATGCGAGCATCGTCTCCAGCAGCCCTGTCAAACCCATGCAAAGGCCCATGGCGACGCACCCTGACAAGGCCAAGCTGGAGTGGATCAACAACCGTTACAACAGTAACTCTGCCGGACCTCTGTCTAACCACAGCATCGGCATTCTGCCAAGCTACCAAGACCTGGTGGACGATCAGTTTCGCAAACCTCACGCATTTGCAATTCCTGGCCAGTCGTTCCAGTCTCAGGCGAGACAGGACGGTGCTCACTTTGGACGCATTACTCCAATTTCTCCAGTGCAGCAGCAGCAAACACAGCAGCAGCAGGCAAGTGGTGTAACGACTCCCACCAAGCAGGAGAGTTTTGCCGTACCTGCACCGCTAGACAACAAGGCTTCCGCCTCAACTGCGTCCAACACTTTCCGCTGCCGCAGCGTTAGTCCCGCTGTGCGGCAGAGGAACTTCAGCGGTAATACCAACCCTCCAGCCACCACCACGAGCACCACAACAACGACTCGAGCCGTGGTCTCGCCCTTTAACTCCCCCATAACTTCGGAGGTGCTTAGCATCCTGTCCAACAGCCAGACTGTCAGCTCTGTGCACAGCATGGTGCAGCGCAGCCAGTCCGTACCTCTGAACATCATGATGCAGAGCGAGATGCTGCCTGTGCAGGGTCAGAGTAACACCGCCAAGATCACCAGCGTCCTCCTCAGCAAGATGGAAGCAGACGGAGACGACTCCGTCCGTGGTCTGGGCATCAACAACCTCCCCTCTAATTACACGGCCCGCATGAACCTCACCCAGATTCTAGAGACGGCTCCGAGCTTCTCGGGAGGAACCGCGTCCCAGAATCAGCTGCCCGTCAGCTCCAGCCCTGCTGCCTTCGAGCTCCAGCAGCATGGCTACCTCACAGCTGGGGACACTCAAGCACAAGCAGGTCCCAGTGAGCAAGACCAGCACCAGCAGCAGCAGCTCCGAGAAGATCCCGCGCAGACACAACCGCAGCTCCTCCTCCAGAGCACACAGCAGCAGCAGCAGGAGGCGGAGGATGAACAGCAGCAACTCGATTTCAACAACACTGTCAAGGACTTGCTGGGCGAGGACGGACTCAATCCCAGCTCCCAACTGGTGGGTCAGGTCGCCTCGGAGCTCAACGCAGTGGCGTCCGACTTCTCCAACGACATCAGACTGACCTCAGATCTGTCCAGTAGCATCACTGACCTTAACACGTTGGACGCCAACTTGCTGTTTGACCCCAATCAGCAGCAGGAGCAGTACGAAGACTCGACACTGGAAGAACTAAAGAACGACCCACTTTTCCAGCAGATATGCAGTGATACTGTGAATTCTGGTTTCGAGTGGCTAGAGAGCAAAGACCAGCCTACTACTGTGGAGATGCTGGGTTAACGTTCTCTTCTGCTCTGTATGATTTATGTTCTCTGTTTGTTCAGTTTGGTGCACATGTAGTATATCTGTTTTTAATCCATAGTTTGTCGGAGTTTGTCTGGACTTTGGCCGTTTGTTCTGTTCAAAGTGCCATGCTTACCAGAGCAATCTCCCGCCACCTTTCTTCCCTCCCTCATCATTTCTCAACAATATTTCAGTATTTTGCTCACTTTTCTCCCTCATCTGAGATCTAAAATGTTAGCATTTCAAGAGAAGGGTGCGAACACTTTGTGGCAGCATGTACCAACTAACAAAGAGCAGATATGTGCGCTTTGAAGGGTAATCTTTATTAATGCAATATTTATACTTTACGAACAACAAAGGAATAGGAAATGCTTTGCAAATCTGGCACACGAGACTTCACCAAAAAAGAAAAACATATTCTCCTTTTAACGTGTGCAGTTCAAGTTCAACCAAATGGAGACAATATTGGTTATCGTGGTATATGCACATAAAAGTTGTAGTACGTTTGCCTGCCATATCAAAAAAAATATAAAAAGGGCAGCATCTTAAGCTGCCAGGTGCTGAATTTCTGACATAATCTTTATACTTTTATCATAAACCAACATCAGTGAAAAACTGTTTCATGTGTGAAACCTCTCAAAGCCTATACTTCTTGTACTGTTTATTATCTTCAAAAAAGGGAGTTTGTGGGTCATTAGGGAGAAGATGGAGATGCAGGCCACTTTGTGGAGTATTTATTAAAAAAAATCAACAACTTGGCTGCCTTATTCCCAAAGTTTAAGGCCTTACGCCATTGTTAGATGAACTGTATATAGTATAATGTTAAGATATCCAGAGATTCATCCTTTCACGGCAGCTGTTACGCTCATATTTTAAGTTCCTTTCTCTGTTCTTGTTTTGCATTGTTACAAGATAGACGGGTGTTGCTTATTTCCATTTTTCATACCTTTTTTTTTTATGTTTCTTGAGAATGAAATGGAGCTGTTGATGGCATTTTGTACCAGCCATGGTGCCAATTTTTACATGCTAGGAGGGCGTTTCATACCCAATTTGACAACTGAAGAGTTGAAGTGATTTTCCATGATCTCCTTATAGTTTGCATTTGGTTATGTAACAGCAAAAAATACTATTGCTTAAGCTGCGTTTCAGTATGCCACCCTGAACCTTTTCCTACCTGGAACCTTTTATGTTACCCTGGCCATATGTGGGGTGCAATGGGTGTTGTGAGGTGCAAAACCGTGTTGTTTATAAAAGTGACGTCCAGAATGGCTGAAATATAACAATTTAAAAGCTTATTTCGACTCCAGGAACATTTTCCAGGAGTCAGTGTTGTTTTCTGGGCCCATTTTAAAGCAATTTCAAAACAATCCTTCTTGCCACGGGACTATTTTAGTGTTTTAACCCTTTTAAGCTACAATGCAAAAATAAAGACAGCTATAAACCTTCTGGAAGATTAACACATTTCAATTTAAGTAATGAAGCATTGCTAATCGCCATCTACAACATGTTTCTCAGGCTTAAATTATTAAGTATCTATGAAATTTAAAATGTTATCTTTGAAGTGATTTTAATATAGCTTTAGTTTCAACACTTGCAGAAATTGCTGAAAATCAGCATAAATAAAAGCTCCTGCTGCTTTTATTTTTGCAACAGGAGCGTCTGTCTCACATTCGGATCCAGAACAAGATCTTGCTCAACACTCTTGCAGTAGGACATTCCCACTCACTGTCAGCATACGCAATGTGCATGAACTGCACTGATTTGGACTCTCACATTGGAAATGCATTCCAGAAACAGCTAGGGTGAATTAGAAGAAAAGTAGTCCTATAAAAAATGTGATTCTGGGAGAAAACCATCAGAATGGTTTCTCCCAGTCTGACTGTTGATTTGGTTTTGTGACTGTATTAAATACTATCTTCCAGTAGGAGGTTGTTGAAAGTAAACTAAACTTTTCTTAGCCCACTTCTCCCCAGAATTTAATTTCCTGGAACCATTTACATTAACTCGGCTGTTTGTTGCATACATTTTGACACTATGATGGAAATCTGTGCTGTTTATGTAAATTATGTGCACATTAATAAGTGGATAAAATGCTTGGAGAATTAAAAAAAAAAATCTGAAATGTTTAGGAATCTCTCGCCACAAAGCTCCACCATGAATTTCGGCTACCAGGGACGTTTTCTGGGGTGAATTCCCGGTTGGATTTGGTTCTGGTTCCTGCAGTGGAAATGATGAGGGATAAAACATGGTCCTAGAAAACTGCACTGTTCCTGGAAAAGGTTACTGTATTTGAAACAAACCTTTAGTCTTTTTAGTTCGATCAGGGGTCATGTTTTTTGCGATGTTTTATAAGCATCATCTGGTCCAAACAGGAATCAGAAATAAAATAAATGGAAATAGGCTGAGATTTCTATGAGCATTTCCATAATTCATAAAAACCCTTCACTGGCAACAAAAATGAACGGCTATGCAAAGATTTAGGTGTGGACTGGTTTGTTTATGGGAAAGAAGTGATGAATCGGCAACTGGTGGGTTTGAATCGAAGAACCAACTCCATAAGGTATTGGCTACAACCTTATTGGAGGAAACAAAAATTGCTACGCTGTCCTTTCAATTGTGAGATGTGTTTAGTTTTTTTGCACTCCCAGGCTAGAGAATTTCAACGGCATGGAGAAGGTTTTGCAAACCAGGAGGACCAACAGGTTCTTGCATGAGCTTCACGGAAATAATGTTTGTGCAGATCCAGGCCTCATTTTCATGCCAAAGACGATCCGTTTCAAGAATCATAAGAGATTATTCCACACAAAAACACTCCTCGTTTAGCATCCACAACACAACAGGAAAGCGGGGCAGCATCAGAGATTTAAGAGTTAAGGCTTAAGTTGAATCTTCTGTACAGTTTGTAAAATAGTGAAATGGTCACTGTCCTATGTTTTATAGGTAACCATGGACCTGAAAGCATGTTGAAACCATCACTGCTAGCCAGGTAGGCTCTGTGATACAGTAGGATGCTTGCTTCAGTTTTTTGGCTATATTGTCAATGTTGTAAAAGTCATGTTTAAGCTCCATCTGTAAATACGATAGATACATAGAGATTTGGTGTATCCAGACACTATATTATGGCCATTATCCTAGCTAAGTATGTGCCATTGAAAAGAAAAAAAGAAGCTTAACAGATTTATAGTTGGCAAGATACTGTATGTTGTGTGTTACATTTCTGGCTCAATGTGTCGTAACAGTAATGCTGTCTGGTCTCGCTTGCTGATTTTATTTGACTATTTTTATTATTATTTTTGGTTTTTATACTCAAAGATAAATAGGTCTCTGCAGTTGCAGAAGTGATGTGTGCTGTGAGCAGGATCATTAGCATGGTATATTAAGAAAAAAAAAGTTGTGATACTGTTAGCTGGTTGCAGATTTCTCTGTGACATTGTGCTCAAAGTTCGTCAGCAGACACTGGAGAAAAAAAAAAAACAACAAAAAAAAAAGTTTCAACAAACTTTGGAGGTTCACGTTATTGCACTAAATTTTTACGACACATGGCTTTGTCACACCTTTATGGACAAAAATAATAAATTATGATGGGTGCCCGCTTAGAAAAAGAATAAAAGGAAAGAAAAATATTTTTTATGACAAGATGAGTAAGGAAAATAAGTGGATTGTCAGAAAATGACTAATTGTCTTGTAGCAAAATGTGCATTAATCTCAGTGAGATACACGTTTCTTACTCATTCTCATACATGAGAATACAAAGCATTGAGGGGGGAAAAAAGCTAGAATAACCTTTTAAAACCTACATGCTCATTATGTTGATAAATGATTGTATACACGCATGTGTGATGACTTCTGTTGTATATTCTTGGTAACCACTGTCTTCTGTGATGTAGGCAGGTTCTGTTAACCAGACTGGCAGTGCTAGTTTCATGAGTTACTTTACATTTCATTATTATTATTATTATTATTTTTATTATGTGTGACTGTGCTGTTTACTAAGTTAATGTTTTTCTCGAGTTTTTTTTCAATTTGACATTTTCCTATTTTGATAAATGCATTTGTGAAGAAACATGTTTTCTCTTAATTACCTTCTTTAACAACATGGCACTGATATTTGACTTTAAATGAAGGAAATGCACCTCTTTATGATTACAGCAGCTCCATCAAGCAGTGACTCTTGACTCTTTACCTTTTACTGACCCGACCCTGTTTGACTATCGTGTCCGTTTCTACCAGTAGAAGAAGAAAAAAAAAATCAACCCTCCTCTGTGTTGTTGTCTGGTGTTCTGCTTAATGTACAGTAGCTTGTTAATATTGCAAACGCGTTGTTTCTTTTTCAATGGAAAGTACTCACTGGTGAGATTTTTAAAGTGGTTTTAAAAGCCAATAAACTTTTTTAAAGAATGTTGGTGTCTGTTTAAGTGGTGATTATTTAAAATTTGAAGCTTTTCATCCTATAAGAGACTATAAATACAACTTGAATTTTCAATAAAGGGAAATATAAGTCTGTAAAACATTCTGATTATCAGTTACTTCATCAATTGCGTAAACTATGCCAAAATTATATCAATATATTTTGAAATTATATATTTTATTATTGCTTTATAAAAACAGAAACTTTATAATATTTTGCATAAAGTCATTTTATACAAAATACTGAGAAAAAAAGTAAAAAGCTTTAAATTGAATTAATCTTTTATTAAAGCAACACTGAAAAATGTAAAAAAAAACAAACAAAAAAAAAACATTGATTTTAGGACATTTATTCAGCTGTTTAAACTACCAAAGCTACAGTTAATGGTATCCTTGCAGTTGATACTTTAACTCCTTTTTGCCAAGAGGATACTTACTCCTCTATCACATTTCACAGGGTTGCATCATTCAAAGAGAAGCTGTCTTTACCCTTCTCCCCTGTCATCCAGACGTCTGACTCATTTGCTTTCCTTTCTTCTGTTCAGCTCAGAGGTTTTCTATACTTTCTAGGATCAATTACCAATGGAAGATGGTTAATTTTTTTGAGTGTTGAGATGTTTCTCTTGATTTGGCCATCTTTGATCACTGACATTTTGGAAAACTGGATGTTTTTCAAAATTTCCTGGATGCTGAAAGAGTGATGAACCCACGTTCACTGGAACTTTAGGAGAGAAATAAGCCACAACATGAAAATATATCTGGTGTATTTGTTGCTGAAGAGGTCAGTCTTGGCCTCTTTAAAGCACATGATTCTCAGCAGAGTAGCAGACTCCACATGCTAATGTTTGTGATGGTAAGATAAGAAAAATTATATATTTCTGGCTTACTTTCTAAACAACCAGTTAATAGCGTCCAATAAGGATGAAGGTATGAAGACTTGGTGATTGGTAATTATTATCTTGACTGGAAGTTGAAGTAAGTGGCCTTTCTCTTCCAGATATTACAAAATTTAATGGAAAATCTTGTCATGTTCTCTAGTCTTTCCCATTTGTGTGGCTAGTGTAAATGTCTATGCCAAGTCATATTTATTCTTAAAAAACACAATCGTGGATAATTAAATAAAGCTTTGTGGACACAAAATATTAACTTGGAATGTATACATTTTAAAAATACTTAAGGTAAATTTATTTCTAAATCATTATTAAGGATGCCAATAAGTTTGGTAATTACCTTTTTTACATGTTTTTTGCTTGTTTGTTTCTCTTTTTTTTGCCCAGTCTGCATGAATATACTCAATTTCAAGGTTGATTTGAATGTTTTCAATGAGATTACATATTTATCAGGGCTCTCTACAAATATAGAGGTTGCTGTAACACTGTTTGTTTTCATTACAATATTCTATCACAAATAGTCATTTGATTTACCACACATTTTTAATTTTTGCCCAGTAAAAATTATGCAAACTCCTAAAACCTTTCCATCTCCTTCTTAAGCTAAGGTTAGAGGTCAACTCCTAAAGACGAGCCCTGGCCAATCAGAGGCAAGCTAGCAGGTCCTCTGCTCTGCTTTCCCAGGGCCTTGCGGTATTCAGAACATGCTAATGACCTTAACCCTATTGATTGTGGCCGAACAGCCGGACCTTCTGCCATGTGGACCCTGAGGTTTAGCCACCTGATTCAGGAAAATTTTATGGCTTTGTCACATTTTCAAATTTCTGTGTGTCAATATTCACACAATCTAGTTGTGAGGTAAAGCAACTACAAAGACGTGCTGTTTTCTGAAAAACAGAACAAAACAACATACAGCTGTGGAAAAATAAAGAGCCCACTGCACTGAACCTCATTGAAAACCTCCTGGTTATTCCACCAAATATTGATTTCTGAACTCTTACTGAGTTAAAACATTAGTATTGTTGTTTCTAAAGGAACATGAACTTGTTTTATTTGCATTATTTGAGGTCTGAAAGCACTGCATCTTTTTCCTTATTTTGACCATTTCTCTTTTATTGCAAATAAATACAAAATTTTTGCTTGTAATTCTGGAGACATGTTGTCAGTAGTTCATAAAATAAAAGAACAATGTTCATTTTACTCAAGCATAAAGCTATAAAAAAATTAATCTGAGAAACTGATAATTACAAGTGGTATTTAAATTTTTCCAGAGCTGTATATGCATGTGTTTTTAGAAAAAGTAAGCATTTGCTTTTTAGATAATGAGGCATCCATATGTTTGTTTGCAGGTTAACACACATGCACTGAAAATAAACTAATTGCAATATGATTTTTTTTTAAATTATTTGTCAAAGTATAAAATCTTTGACAAAATCATTGCAAAATCTTAACCACCGACTAAGCACATTAACAAATGCTATCACCCTGACAACCAGTTTTGGAGCCTTAAATTATAACTATAAGGCTTAGGATGATTAAATCAATACCCCGCTCTAATCAATATATAATTAAACTTTGCTCTTCTCATTTGATTACATATTGAATCTCGGAGGTACAGGCCTGGAGCTACAATCTGTTCAAATAATTTAGGGACAATTTTGACAACAGAAGTGTGGTATATGTAACATGAGGTCTGGGAGTGAGGACTTTATTTACCTGTAGCAGTGTGCTGGTGTTTTGCTGATGTAGCATGGCTGAGCTCCCAGCTGGTTCCCATTGTAATACTGCTGAATGAGGCCTCTGAAAGAGGAGGGTCATTGTCAAAAGGCACGGTCGCTGGATCAATATCTGAATTCATTAAGCAGCTGACCTGAAGCTATCAATATCTCTTCATAATTACCAGGTTGTGCAGCATAGGCGAGCAGATGCGATGCAGACCTTTGTACGTGCTGGTAGCTGATAATTCACTTTGCTTACTGAAATTAGATGTGCAAAATATCTACAAGATAGAGATCACAATCTAATCAAGCTATGTGCTGCATGACTCAAAATCAAATATTTATATGAGCAGCTTTATTGGTAATATCTGTAACACACTACATGACTGCTTACTATAGAAGACATTTCAGATTTATGTTCAAAAATCCAATCCATTCCAGTTCAGTTTGGTCAATGGATGCATGGTACAACATGACATGTACTTGAATTATCAAAACTGATTAGGACTCATACAAATTATTTGGAAAAATTGGAGAACTGGATCTAATAAAGCAAAAAGTTAAATTGTACTTCCTTTATGCACCTAAAGTAGGCATGCTCCTATGGCATAAACTCAACATTTCAAACGACAACAAAAAATGCTTGATTTTCTGTATGATTCTATACAGACTGTTAGTTTGTGTTTTCAAATACCCACTGCTAAAAATAATCAGCTAAAAGAAGCCTGGGTAACAGCAGGTAGTGATTAAATCAAGTTGGAAAAACACCCCTGACATATTTGGATATCTTCTTTTTTATTTAATAACCTTAACCTCAAAATCTAATATGGCTGCCACATGTTTACATCAGATACATGTTTTTGTAGAAATTAGCAGTTTATTTGTGTTTCTGTGAGTTTGTATCTCATTAAGTCACTCAAAAATAGTAGGACTGTACATTTATGTTGGTGAGCTTGTTGCTACAGTCTTTGAAATCATAGCCAGCCTGGTTATTCAGCTGAAAACTAGCAAAGATGTCATTTCCATGTCCAAGCTCTGACTTTGGAGGTAAGTGTAACACATATTGTAAGACCATGTTCCCATTGGTCACTTTAGATTTTACACAGAAAAAAAATCTGTGTGCATGAACAAGTTCTCTTTTTGACTAGTTATGCTAATATTTAAACATTCCATACCAAATCTTCACTTTAAGTGCTGCTAAATACAATTCTAGTGCCAGCAATGGTACATGTGCCCCCAGTTTGAGAACCGTACTGTTAGCACATATCCTTACTAATATGCTACTTTGCCAGCTTCTCTAAGGGAGGTTGCACATAACTGAGTATGATTTCTTGAAGTCAAAATCCTCAAAAGTGCAAATAAATTGTTTAACATTGACTAATTTATACATTATTAGAGTTTCAGACCAGGTTGGAGGAAACCTTTTTACTTTTTCACTGAAACATCTAGCCTTTTTTTCCCAACATTTCTAAATTTTACGTTTGGAAATGTCAATGAGTAGTTATTGATATAGTGCCCATCAACTGGTGACACAGTACAAGTCAAAGCCCCAAATATTGTTTTAAAATATCAATAATCTTTTGTAAGCTTTTAAAGATCCTCTGAAGTGATATTTGTTTGTTTTTACTAACAAATGTACAATGATATTAAAAGTCTGTTATAATATGACCAACAAAAAGCTCACTGCAGGAAAAAAAGTATCACGTCCTTTAAGTTGTTTCCATATCAGCGTTGCACACTAGAGACTACAATTATGCATTTCTGTTTTGCTCATGTTTAATGAAAGGAATTTGTCTTAAGTAGCAGTTTAAATCTTGTAACAGATTCTAGATAGATAGATAGATAGATAGATAGATAGATAGATAGATAGATAGATAGATAGATAGATAGATAGATAGATAGAT
>CAEFZY010049166.1:0-23581 GCA_903066815.1 Brachyrhaphis roseni
TGATGATGATGATGATGATGATGATGATGATGATGATGATGATGATGATGATGATGATGATGATGATGATGATGATGGTGATGATGATGATGGTGATGATGAGTTCAGCTACAGGCTGAACGCCTTACAGTTGCAGTAGTGGTAGTACTGAACAATATTTTTGCTTCAACAAAGATGATCAGGACCCAGTCAAATGCAACAACCCTTGGCCAGGAACTGACCATCTCAGCCATGTTTATCTATCCACTAGTAAAGCATAGCACTGCCAGCTTCAGACAGCAGTCAAGTGAGTCGACATTTGGAAATATGCGGTCAACCCAGCCGACGTTAGCTCCTAATACATGGTACATTACGGTAATAAAGCAGAAGTCACCCTTGCAGGAGTAAAAAACTATTAAATGAAGGGAACATATTGGCTGGCTTCACCGCGTATTTTTAAGTGTCAGCTCACTTGACCGCTGTCTAAAGCTGGCAATAGTATGCTCCACTAGTAGATAGATAAGAGAGGCTATGTGGCTGTGTTGGTTGGTTTCTGACCAAGGGTTGTCCAAGAAATTGCACTTTATTGCAATTTATTGGATAAATTGGTGGTATCAACCACTATTGATATGTTAAAATATGAACTGGTAAAGAATTAGCAGTCCCTCTAGTCATAACATTTTCAATTTATTCAAACAGAGTCCAGTTATACTTGCTCTGCATCTTAAAAACCTAAGCTTTCACGTTAGAGATTAAATAAAAAAATAATGAATTATGTTATTGTCTTTCTGATATAAGTACAATATCTTGCCATATTAACCCATAATTGTATTGATTTAATCCAAAACCAAAACAAAACAAAACAAAAAAAGAATACAACTGACAAACTAGGGGAAGGGGAAGGATTCTAAATAAGAAATATTTGGAAAATTCAGTAGAAAAGCTGTCCCAAATATTATAAAAATGAAAAACCTTATACTTCAGTGAACCTGCTGCACATTACAAGCTGGTTGTTAGCATGTGAAATTGCTCTCCCAGAGCCCTCTCTGCTCATTTTTTTCTCTTTCTCAGTTGCAAGGAAAAAGATGCCTGGGTGCATTTTGTTTCTGTCACTGTGATTAATGGCTCTGAGTAATATTACAGCTCATATGGATATGCAAAGGTGCATCTCTACAGCAGCCAATCGATAAATCTGTGATCCTTCAACCTCCCACTGAGCCAAGAGATTTAGAGGCCACATGAGCCTTATTGAATCCCAAACCAAAGAGTCCTATGCAAATTAGTAAAAAAAAAAAAGTCAATTGAATCTTTTTTAAATAAATACCTGCTTTAGGTTGGCAGCCTGCTCATTTTTTTTTTTTTCTTCCTTGGAGCATCATGTATGATGTACTATGCTAATCTTTAAATGTGTATTGTTTCTTAAAAATAAATCCTAATTGGTTTCTATGAGAAGATTAAAACAGCTTATGCCTGTCATGGATGTAGTGTAGCATGCAATCATGAGGCATTCACAGTCTTTAGTGTCAAAAAACCTTAAAATCAACTGGATTACATTTTTAACAGCGAAAACATGCAGATGACATAAGACAATTTTTGTTCCATAATTTGAGCTACTGACTTAGCAACTGTTGCTTTCAAGTTTACTTTCTGCCTTGTTTGTTTTATTTATTTACATCATGCTGCTAGATACTTCATACAGTCATTTAGAAGTTCACATAAACTTAACATTGACTTGGCTGTCATATTATCTTGTAGATTTTAATTATTGCATTTGGTCTTTTTGGTGGTATGATTATATGACATACAACTTCAATACATTTTAAAAACAAAAATAATTTTGTGCAAACAGCATGTTGTAATTTAGTGCAGACTTTCTCAGATCCAAACAGGCTCAAATATGTAGTGCAAACCGCCCTGAACCTCAATATTTGGATACTTGTTTTTTAGAAAGGTGAATAGAAATGAAATATTAAGCCATGAATGATGTTCTCACATAATCCTGGCGACATCAATCTCTCCACATGGTAGTTGTTTGGGTTTGCTCCCTGCTTGTGGCACTGGTGTATTGAACAAAGTGCGGTAAAATAATAGAGAAGGAGGACTAACTCTGAATTCTTAACTTTTACTTCAAATCAACATCTGGAAAAAAGTTTCATGCCATTTTTGTGCAAGTTGATGCTTTGGGTTCACTGTGTTTTCAAAGAGGACAGTAATTCCAAGCACATCCTGAAATCCACAATGTTCTGTTTCACAAGAGGTCTTGTGATACTAGACTGGCCATCTTTGTTGCCTGACTTGATCTTTATTTAAAAAAAATAAAATTGGGGCAGATTTTGACAATCTAATAGAATAACAGCACTTAAGCTATTGAAATGGTTTAAAACAAATTATATGCCTGCATTAAAATTGCCCAGTCAAGTCTAGACCTACATCTAATTGAGAATTGTTGGCAGGACTTGAACATTGCCACACAGACTCCGTCCAAAATGACTAAGCTTCAGCTATTGTGCAGAGAAAACTTTTAACTTTGCTTAAAACTTTGTCTGCAGATCTGTAAAGCCCAAAAAACTGTGGCTGAAATTGCAAGGAGTCTAACTTATAACATTTGTTTTGAACTCAAAAAATGTTTTTCCTCACAATTTGTGCTTAGGTGACTACAGTAATTTACTGTAATAAATTATCTCTTTTTGCTTTTGATTATTTGTCCTTATTTTGCTTTTTCTCTCACAGAAGAAAATACTCATTTACAAAGTTTCACAGATGAAAAACGGTAGTTGTTCAGATCAGGAAATACAGCTGTTTCAAGTGGCATATGCTGCAGATTTGAACATTGTAATCTAATTTTTGATTAATTTCTAGCTTTCTGTTGCTTGTCCACGACTCCAAATCTCCTTATCTTCCAACCAGTCTTTGCTGGCTTTTTAATGATTTGTCCTCTAAAGATGAAGCAGAGAGAACACAGCAAGGTTTAGGGCAGTGTATTTGCATTTATGCAAAAGAGAGAATGATAAAGTACTCTCACAGTCCACTGCACTTAGCCACCAAATGCTGTAAAATATTTGTGGAAAGCTGGCAATAATTTATCCTTCAAATACTGTGCATGCTTTAGTAAAACTCAAAGCCCCCTTCCTTTCTGCAAATGTGGGTGTGTGCCAGACATCCTGATCTTCGCTGTACAGCTTCCTCAGTGATATGTCCAGTAGCTTAAAATATGCAATTTTCCAAGAAATGCCTGTCGCTCTGGTAAATTGAAGGTTGTAAAAATGCTTTTCCCATCTAAGCACTCACTTGCCACCCATGGCCTTTTTACTTTGTCACAAAGAAACACTGCATTATTTCTTCATATCATGAAAACGTTTGAAGCAGTATCAAATAAAGGAAGATATTTTATTTCAGCTTTGGTATGGAGTTTTTCAGATAAGTGAATCTGAACAAGCCATCCGCGATCTCCAGCACAAATTTGCTGTTCACACAATCTCACACAAACTCATACACACTAACCATGATACTCTGAAACTGCTGGGGTTTTTGCAACTGTCAAACATTTTTCACCTTTGATCAATCTTTCTGACTACAAAGATGGATGCCAAATATTTGAGAAATATAGTCCTCCCCGTATTGATGGAAAGCAGCAGTTCATTACTGATGTCTTTCCTTGTAGGCAATAAACTTAAACTCGGATCTTTATGCATTAGTCTGAAAAGCTACCAAAACATCTTGTTATGAAAGTCGTCATACTTGATGATTAGTTTAGTACATTTGATAAGAAGTACTTTTCTGATACTTTTCCTCTAAGAACTTCATGAAGTAAGCTTTGTGTACTTAGTTTTTCTAAGCAGTCTAATGGCAGTCCCTGAAATGTTCATTTTTCTATACAGATATTTCTCAAACAAAATTAAACAATACAAAACTGTTTGTGAGGCTTGATAAATGTCTGTGCTGATGTTGCGATTTAATCTTTCCCTGGTATACAGTCATTCCCCTTTGTTTTCTGAAACTGCTCATTTACAGCTTTCACCATTTGTCTGCCAGCATCTCGCGCATCACCTCAACAGACTTACAAGGCCATACTGTGGTAACCCAATAGTCTGTGGTGTATGTGTATGATTTTCATCCCTTCTTTGTTGTGTACATCTTACAAATTCACTTTGAAATGGGTAGCCATGAATCTTCATTGCATCCACTAGTGTGAAAAGCGGGCCTCTCCTAAATGACTATTGATGATGATGCCATGCTGTAATGTATACGAAGACAGTATATGGAGTAGAAGGAGTTGTACTGTGGCATTGGTACGCTATAGTTTGAAAATAATTTTGTTAGAGAACACATAGTCTGAGATGCTAATAATCAGTAATAAAATTGAAGATACTTTAAAACTCATGAAAAGGTTGATGGGAGAGAAGAAAATAAAGCCTATGAACCTTCCAGTAGTAAAAAAGAGCATTCTTGCTTGCTGGCTTAAGTGATGAGGCATAGGTATTCCAGTATGTGCACATGCTCATTTCAGAGCTATTCAAACTTTACTCTGACTCATAACTAATTAAGTAACAAGTATGAAAATACAGATGTACTATATAATTTTGTTCTTCCATTGAATTTTACTCATTGGATTGACCTTCCTGTAAGCTTCAAATCAAAGTTAAGTGTAGAGGGCTGCATTCATTATCAAAGGCGCCAAACATGAGCCATTCAAGGTCTTTTTCTGGCTCCCTTTTTATTCTTTCACAACTGCGAGACACAGCTTTTGCAGGTAGCTTCTGGGTTCTATGTGTACTGGTGATATCTACTCCCCCATGGCCCATATAACTTGTCCTTGGTTTTGAATAAATTGTGAAAAGCCATCCAGACAGTATAAGAGTCATTGGTGCATAAGTCTGAAAAAAAAGATAAGTGACACCGCCAGTAGACTGCTTTAATTTAAACGTTCAAAACCACAGTGTAGAGCAGGAATTCAGCCAGACACCCCAGCATGTGGGTTCACTGATTAGTGTCTTCCTTTTGATTGGATTAATCTCATAACTCAGCTTGAACAAATGTATTAAAGATGTCTGTGCACAAAACAGCTGACTGCATACTAAAACAGTTAAAGTACTGTGTGTCAAGCTATTATATCTGCAGATATGTTAACGTCCTTTTTACGAGCAAATTTTGCTTTCTTGGTTTATTGCTACTTAAATTGCTATTACAGTACAACAATATTTATTTATGTTCTTTAGACTTTCTTGCAGTAATATGTGGTAAAATACTGTAAAGTCTTTCTATACATTATGCATAGAAATGTGTTCTTAGGTCTAATTTCTTACATTTAGCTTTCAACATATTTTTTATTGATATCATTTTTTGAATATCATTTAATGTAACAGTATAACTTAAAAATAAAGGACGAAATAATGCCACAAACAATTGCCATGGTGTTGATTTAAGTGTTGAAGGACCTAAACGCAGTGAAGCAGAGGCATCAAGGAGATTTTGTAGATTCAATGAGAAATTGAAGAACAAAAATCTACAACAAAACCCCCAGAGAAAGAAGGGAGCCAGAGCAGAGCAAAAACAGGAATTCAGAAGAAAAGATGGCATGGAATTGGCAGAGAATAGGCAGGGTGTTGGTGAGGAGGAAGCAGCAAAGATTGAGAGCACTAAAGGAATTTAAACACTGAGAAGGAGGAATGCTGGAGAAAGAGAGGGAGAGAGAGCAAAATGGCATGTGGGTGAGGGACAGGAGAACTGGGGAAATTAATCTAACTGACAAATAACTAGACATAATACAAACTGGAATAACTGATAAAGGACTGAACTAAAGTAAAACAGAAGCAGGGCTGATCTAACCAAAAGATTAGCGAGAAAAAGGAACACAAAATAATAATTAAACTTGAATTAATTATTTAAATCCCAAACCAACTCAAAAACAACCCAGGACAACAAACACTTAAGATGAAAACTCAGTCCGAAGTTGGGTTTGTAATGTACACAAATTCAATTGAGCTGGCTTATGCCAGTTACACAGCATATACCCCATCATGCACCACCTACTAAGGGACCGGCTGAGGCATGGCCTCTCCTTTATGGCACAGACTCAGGCAGGTGCAGCTTGAAAGATAAAGAAGGGAGTTTGACAAGATATAGAGCACGCCTAATTTGACCCAACAGAAGCAGTTATTTGACATGGACACCAAGGAATGACAGATGGATAAATCTTTCTCAACCGCATTAGTCATGTCTTTGGCTTACTGTCTCCCTGCAAAAGCTAATTAGTTCTGTTTCTGACCTCTAGTTGATGATATCCCCCACACCCTTTGCCACAATTTGCTTTATTGATACAAATTGCACACTCAATTTTTGATGGGGTTTAGCTTGCAATGCTTAAGTCTTGCTCTGATGTTGTTGAAAGGTTAAGATGCTTTATAGATTTGGATCAAAATATAAGAAAGGGATGGTTATTTTACAAGGCTATAAAACAAACAGACATGAAGTGACCAAGCTATGACATCAACAAAGTCAAGTTTTTATGTATCTGTCCTTGAAGTGCATTGCACTTCCTACACTTACCCTCCTAAATAAGGGTCATCTACATAAAACAAATCACTTGAGAACTGCAGCAGCAGAACAATCATGTAAGAGCTACGCTCTTCATTAAACTAACAACCTGCAACGTTTATGTTTTTCCAATTTCTATAACCATGTTAAGTCTCAACTGCAACTTTTACATGTAGCCTTTTTTATGTACAGGCTACATAAAAAACAGTGCTTTATTGTAAATCATTGTTCTTCTGTTTAATGCTTAATTTGATCTTTTAAGATTATGTTTCTATGGTGTTTCTAAAATAACTGATATACAGCAAAATGGTCGATGCTTTGCAAGTGCATCTGAAATTAATATTTTGTGCAGCCCTTGCCGTAAGTATCTACAGCCATAATGGCCGTGCTTAAGGACTGCTGCTCAGGGGACCTCACTAGCATAAATTGCTGAAATTGAGATTCTTGTCTGGTTTGTCATTAACAGTTTAATGGAGCAGTGAGGGTTATCCCTTTCCAAAGCAGCCAATTAGACTACATCTATATCAGTTAGTGATTAGGACAAGAGCGAAAATGACACTTGTTTACTTACATGCATATGTCCCAGCATGTTTGATTCATAAGTCAAGACTATGAAACATATGGCGTCATTTATAAATCACCATCCTTTCAATGAGGAATATGTGTAAATAATAATAAATCAAATCTAACATCATTAAAAAAGGAACTTATCAGATTGCCTGTAATCATGATGTTCCATTAAATCATTCCATGGTTGAAATCTTGTCTGAGAGAAATAGCTTGGAGACTTCAGGTGGCACCATGTGGAGAAATTTAAAAACTGACTGACTGTGACAAAAAAAAATAAAGATTATTAATTTGAAAAAACAAAAATTCTGGGAACTTATAGGTAGACATTGCAATATCTGCACAGTTGCTAGAATATACTTGAGTCAGCATATTCCACTGGCCAGCTATCACCAGAATACCTTATATTAAAGCAGATTATGCAGTAATTGTGCAAGTCAAACTTTTCACAGTTGACTATTGTCTCCCTATTCAACTTATCTGTTCTACATTATATGTGTTGTGTCCTCCCCTAGCTGTGTATTGTTCCTACCTTAAAGCCAGAATTTTATTTCAGTACACAGAATTGTTTCATTATCCGGTAACAAAGTGTGTTTCCAAAACATTTTAGGAGATATCTGACCTCTTCTGCTGTTTGCTTCCATGGAACTTGCTTAGATTTTCTCTATAAATGATTCTTAATTACTAAATCCTTGTTCATTGCAACAAAACTGCAGCCACAAGTCCTCTTAACATTCTCCTTTGAAATGTATTTTTTAAATTTTTATATTTTTTTATGTTTTTTGTAAGAAACGATAAAAGATATTTATCTGTTTTATAAAGATAAATATCACATTTTCTGATATCAGGAGAAAAGTAGGTTTCAAGACTATTGTCATCGACAATATCTATTAGCAATTTTTTGCATTATTTTTTTCAAGCTATTGGAACTTATTTATTTCCATTTTATACTTTCAATATTTTCAAACTTTATGGTTAAAAAATATTGGCTTGTTTATTTGATTACCTTATAAACAGACCATTATATTATTTGAAGAACAGACAAGGAACAATTTTCTTGTTATTTTTGGGGAGTTTGTATAACATTCACCTGTAATCCACTTAGGTTATTGTGATCTTTTCTGTCCCCATAGTGATTCTTATTTATCTGTGAAGTAGTTTCTCAAAATCTAAAGTCACGCATGTAGGGTTTGGTGAGAGCTGACAGGTGAGATTGCAGGTTGTTTGTTTCTCACCGTTCACTCTGTGATTGATTAGGGCTCCCCACCTCTCACACCATGTCAGCAGGGACAGATTCCCACCTGCTGTGACGCTGAGAAGCAAAAAGTCAAACAGTAGGGCATGAGAGATTACTTTGTTCGGAGTCCTCATGCATAGGGCACCCAAAGAAATTGGTGTACATTCAGTCTTCTTACCTTTCAAAACCGTTTTGTAAACATGATGATCAGTAGAGTTTCCTTCCCCAGTATGACCAATCCTTACTAAAAGCTTGCAGTTACCCCAGTTCTCCTGCTAGAGCCACAAAGTCAACTACTATTGAACATTATAGACTGTGGCAGGGAATAAAAGACCCTAATCAACACTCTAATACTCTACCAAATGCCCATTACTTCTTGTTTAACTTGAATTCCAGCAGCAACAATGCCTCTGTTTTCTTTCTCTCACTCTTCTGTTTTCCCTTGGATCCCTGTTGTGAACGAGCATGAAAAGGTAGGCATTCGTGTCACAGAAGATTTTCTGGAGACCTTGACAGAACGGATGGGTCTCCATTACTCTAATGAGGCTACAGGAATGGCTGCTACGCTTCCCTCATTTACACCATCTCAGCCTGCGCCTTCTCTAGGGAATACACTCTCTCTTCTGTAATAGCCTACTCAGTCTTCTCATTCTCCTTTTCTTCTGCTCTTTGCTCTCATTCCCTTTTTACTATGCCAGGTATTTTACAGGCACAATGGACATTTATTTGTGTGCGTGTGGTTTCAAAAGGTAGAGATGCCTCACTTAAAATGGTCATGGGTGATGCAAGATTAATAGACAGAAGCAATGTTAATAAAATATTATGATTCAAAAATATTAATTTACGTTTATCCTCTAAATTTAATTAAATGTTATTATTGTTGTGCAAAGGTTTTCCAGTGCTTTGTATATATATATCTATCTATATCTATATATTTATATATATATCTATATATATATATATATATATATATATATATAACGAAATAAGAAAAGTCTTGTGGCTGTGACAATACAAGATGAAGAATTCTGCTATGACCTGTTGTTCAGTTTAAAAGCTACACAAGCTGTACTCCCCTACTATCTGTAAAGTTAACTGTACTACTATCTGTACTGACAATACATGGAAATTGAGCTGACATGGATTGTAGAAAAAAAGTCACAGGAATTTAAATTACCAACCAGAAAGTCAAAATTTTGTGGGAATTTTATTTAAATTTATTCAGTCTGCATCTGCTGTGTAATCTTTTGGTTTATAATTTCAATGACATGTAATTTGCTCTATTCAGAAGTGCTCTGCTCAAAAGCTGATTAATCCCAAACTGTCTCCTTCTTGAAGTAGAACTGTTTAAATGATGCTTGTGATTAGGGAATCTTAAGCTTCTTTCAAACACATATTTAAAAAAACACAGCAACATATATTCGTGTTTAAAGACACATGACAGTCAACAGTTGGGTAGAAAAAGGTCAGAAACCTTTGCATTTATAAGACAATATTAATGATTATGTCGATAGGCTTCAGATTATGTGCTTTATTTGTTGCAATGGATCATTTACTCTAGAGTAAGCATCCTGATTTGTTCTTTTCAGTGACATTTTATTTTCTCTTGTAAATTAGAACATTTTAAAAAAAAGCCAAACTACATATTGATGCTCTTGAAAAGCATCAATATGAAATAAAAAGCTAGGGAAGTCCAAATGACCCTGACTCTTAAAACCGTGGGAGGATTCATATAATTTTGAATAAGGCATTAACATAAAAAAAATGTGGATAAAGGAAAACACTGTGAAAACTTCCTGGATGCACTATATCTACTTTTTTTGTTTGTTGAATAGTTTATGCTAATTATCACTGGTCTAAAACAAATGATGTTGGGTATGTGGGTCTGATTTTAGATCTCTGAAGATAAAGATAAATAAAAAAATGGCCCATTACTACAAAATGTAAAAAAAAAAAACAACAGTGTATAGACGCGTGACATTTTACTCTTAGACTTCTCCCCTCCCAGATGTTAGAGCTTTAGATGCTATTGATCCAATTTTCGAGCACATGAAGATAGATAATTGCCTGGCAAGAGTTCTTACTGTCCCTCAGGTACCTGTTCGGGAGTATTTGAAATTCCTTCCAGACTTTCCTTAACACACACTATGGTGGGAAAATGCACAAAGTGAAAAAAAACACAGGGAAGCTTAGGTAGATGTCTACATATTGTTAGTAAGAATAAATAACTTCAGCATTATATGTTAGTACATTTGTTTTTAAACTACATTCACTATATTGAAATATATTAAATATGTACTTAATCTCAATCACCTTCTAATTTAATGGTACATTGTTACTTTACCCTAGGGTACAGAGTCTCCTGAGTAAGATCAAGTGAGCTAATTAAAGCACTGCCAGAAGAATTTCATTTATGAAATTCCTCACTCTAATTGGAAGACAGGATATTAATTTTTATGCGTCTGTGTCCTGATCCCTTAATATACCGCTTCTGTAGTGTTTGTAATGCACAGTGATATATGAGTACACATACGAGTACATAAGTTATACAGTTCTAAACACACTTGCATCAAAACATGTTTGTCTGAGTTCATGTAATGGCAAGTGTCAAATATAAAAATATAAGTGAATTTTAATACACTCAGCATTAAAATGATAAGTGGATTAAAGGATTGCACCTGTTATACCTGCTAGGTTCCAGTTTGTAATACCAAGTCCCATTTGATAAAGAATTCCCACATGTAAGCACCAATTTCAACATCTGGCTGACCTCCCTAACCCTAGTTTTAGTTTCAATGCACCTGATGGCATAATTACCATATATACTACAAGTCCTTATAGTGAGCTACTGGAATGAAGCAGAATGGAAACAACCAACTCAGCAGTTCAGAATCTGCTTTGTTTTAATGGTCACAGATTTATGTGACAGCTGACCCTTTAGACAAGAAGCATCCACTCAGCAGTTGAGAATTATACATATTGTAAGTGCACACCAAAGCCTTGTAAAATAAGGTGGAAAATGATAATCAGGTTTGCTTTTACCAGTACACCAATGTAGAGTCAGTGTGTGGAAACACTCATTATTGTTTGGGAGTGAATAATTCCCCTCAGTACAGATGTTCTTTCTGGACCTATTCATGTGTGGAACAGAGCCTTAAAAGAAATTAGAAAGAAAGTCTCTATAATGCAAACATCTAATTTAATAAAACTTCTCTAAACTCTTTATTCTTTTCTTAAAGTTAAATAGAAGATCTCCAGCAACTGAGAAGTCCAAATTACTTTGGTCAACTATAAACTATTCCTTTATTGACTATTTCTTATGTATTATATTTATTTGGAGTTGTCTGATTTTCATCTCTCTTGGGCATGGGTATGGCAGTTCATTGAACTCTTTCCCTTTAGGATGCAGTGTTGCCTGACATAAATAAAGCTTAACTTATTAAGCATTGTATGACTTAAAATAAGTCATACAATTCTTATGACTTATTTTCTAGAAGGATGCTGGTGATCCAAAGGCTACAATTAATTGACATTCACATATGAATTTTAAAGTATTCTCAGAATTTCAACATGAACTGAGAGTTTGGTGTTCTCTCTGATGATATAATTTATTCAGACATTCCTGCACCCTAATCCATGTTGTATCTGTGCGTATCTTCACACATTAACAAATGTTAGATATTAATCCTTTAAGGAGATACAGGCCACAGATCAAAGCAAGAGCTTAGTCAAATGTCAGTTTGCCAACATAGCTCATTTCATCTTGAAACAGCATGCATTTTCACACCGTTTCATCTCCCAATCAACTTAACACATGCCTTGAGATGAGTTGAATCCATTATTTTCCCTCTGCTTTGAAGGTCAGCCAACAAACTCTTAAAGTTATTGTCCAAAATAGGACTCAGCAGTGGTGGGAAAACATTTCCCCTTTCAGTACCTACCTTGCTGGATGTCTGAAATTTCTCATTTGGATTTGACAGGGTGCTGTTGGGAGCCAAGCAAAATCACTCAGGGACAGTGCTCTGGCTGTGGCTCCTATCTCTCATTTTCTCTCTTCTCTGCAAATACGCCCCCATACCTACTCACATAACCCAAAGAGAGCCAGCTTGCGCTGCAGTGTGGGCTCAATGCTCACAACAACACAGCATGCTGGCAGGTATACAACAGAAAGGTACTAGCTGTGCCTCACTTCACATCATTTTGCCAGGTGATGTATGTTTGTTGCTGTAAAGCTATGTTTGCACGGTTGGCTGTGTCTTTACTGGGAAATACTTATTTTAATCCTGGGGGTATATTACATACAGTGTTTCATTAGATTTTTAAACTTAGTCCGACAGTGACTTGCAAAAGTATTCATGCTCATTTAACTTATTAAATGTTTGTCAAAGTTGTCAACTGAACCCTTGAAACTAAGGTTCTTCCTTCCCTTGAGACAGACAAGTCTCATCCTCAGGCCAAAGTAATCCCTGCAGGGAAGCATGGTGGTGGCAGCATCATGCTGTGAGGATGTTTTGCAGCAGCAGGAAGTCGCATTCTAGTCAGGATAGAAGAAAAGACAGATGACATGACATTCAGAACCACTCTGTGAATATCCTGCAGTGGCCAAGCCAGAGTCCAGAATTGAATCTGATTGGAAATCTCTGGGAATATCAGAAAATGGCTTCACAGATGTCTTCATCCAATCTGATGAAGCTTGAGAAGTACCGAAAGAGCAATGGGCTAGACTGCTTAAAAATAGATGTGCTAAGCTGGTATCATATTCTGACTTGGGGCTGCAATCTCTGCCAGAGGTAAATCAACAAGGTACAAAGCAAATGCTATAAATACTTGCATGAATATAATTCCTTGGATTTCTATTTTTAATGAACTTGCAAAAATCTCAAAACTTTTTTTCCCATAATTCAGATCAATATCTCAAATATGGGATCAATTTGAGAAAGAGATCAATATGAAATGTGGCAAAGTGAAATAAGGCTGTTAGATAAAATGTTGAAAAGTGAAGCTCTGTGAGTGCTCTCCGGATTTACTGTAAGTAAATCAAATGAGTGCAACAAAAAAACACTTATAGCTTGTAATAAGTAAATCCTAATCTGGCAAAGGTTTGAGAAAAACTTCTCTTTTCCCAAGCCAAATGACATTTCCATGAGCCATGCCCCATAATAATGTGTTTTAGTCCTCAGACATCCATGAACTAATTAATAGTTGACTAAGAGGGATTATGCTACATGAACACCCTCCTTTGTTGTGGTGACCTTGGAGAGGTTGACTAATCTCTCTAATTGAGCAGTTGTGAACACCATTGTTCCCACTCTGTTCCAATGTCAGCCTGCTCACATGTCTTATGGCTTTTTATTTAATGTATCAACATTTTCAGAAGACATCTCATGACAGTCTCCTTATCTATAAGCTTTTTGACACCCAAAGCATTACCTAATAATTTGTGCTTTGGATAAAGAAATTTTATAATTAATGAATTCAGACCTAAGAAAGAAAGATAACATTGCTTCAAAGTCAAAAGTAATATTTAAACTATGTTTTCTCTCTTTCCTTATCTCTAGCATCCTGCACAACTCCAGGGAAAAATTATACTAAATATTCATGCTTACACAGTATTTTGGCATTTTACTGTACCATGATGGATTTCTCTGTCAAAGCCGTACTTGACAGAGATGGGCGATACTTGAAAATCTAGCTTAATACATATTTAATCAGATTCTCTAAACATTTTTTACATTTTGTCATCTTCAATGACGCATAACATCAAACTCTCGGGAAAAGTGCTTGCTGCCACCTGCTATTGTTCCCACCATCACCACGCCTAGTTTGTTTAACTGCCAACAGTCAGAAGTCTGTATTTATTATAAAATCTTTTTAACCTTGGCTCAAATGGATGGCTGCAGGTCTTAAGCACCTATAATGGTTTGTATTTGCATGATATATTAGTAAACAAAGACATGAATTTGAATGATACGATTGCAGCCCTAGAAAGAAGATGGTCTAGAGGCTATAGATGCACCTGAACTAAGTGGTGTACATTAATCATGGCATCCCTGAGGCTAAGTCAGCGCACACTAAAGCAAATGTTACTGTTCATTGACAACAGAAGACAATTAATGTGGAAGGAATATGTTCAGAAAATAAATCAATACGCAAACACTAGGCCTGCGCAGCAACTGGAGGCATACTTACTTATATCTAAATAAGATGCACCTGTTCACCCCAACATGTGTCTATGTGCTCTATATTACCTTTGCTGACATGGAGAGGAAAATCAAGTAATATGACAACAAAGGAAAGCAAGAGATACACAGTCTAGTTTAATTGTCTTCATTGAGTGTGTAAGGGATGTCCTGTATCCGTTGGTCACTACTGAGATTAACCTTTCTCTGTCATCATAAAGAGCTTCTGTTTGTTTCATCAAGATGAAAGGCCTACAAGAGGCAAAACAAGAACAATTGGAAATGGATACTAAGGATGTATGACTAACCATGCACATGATTTTCACAAAGTAATTTCTAAACATTGCTTTTTCAGACACCTTTTTCTTAATATGTTTACACTACTGTTAAATAACTTGATACAAAACAGTGATATTTACCAATTTATATTCTTATGTCATGAACATTCCTTCATTCTGTAAGGACTTTCAAAGAATTCAAAGAAATAAAACCTTTTTAATCTTATTATTCAAATAAAACTTCATTCATTGGTGTTTTATCTTTATTTAAGTTTGTAAGTAACTATTTAAATAAGAAGTGTGCTTTATTCATTTTAAATTTACAGGCTATATTTGGTGTTAAGTCAGCTATGACCACTCCTTTTCATATCTCTCCGTACAGTTTGAGAACTAATGTATTCCTGAATCATCAACAAGAGGGAATGTTGTGTTGAAAACCCGCATTCTCCAAAACAGCACAACACTGTATATTAACTGTGGTTGTGAGACATCCTGTTTATTTTGTCATGACTTTTACCTTGGCTGACTTTACACTGACAGGCTGTTTATAAGTTGCCCTTAGCATGAGCAACACATTTTGCTCTGCACCGTTTTATTTACTGCAAATGCTTGCCTAATGGCAGCATTAAATGTTGAAAAGACCAACTTGAATATTGCAGCAGATATCTTTAATTTGGTCAGCCTGCAGAGATTGAGGTACGGCATACTCTTTGACTCAGATCACTATGTCATTTAGTTATTTAAGCTCAGTGCAGTTGTTCAGTTGTGGTGATGACTCCACCACTTAGCTAACCGGATCACCATAGGTCACACAAAATTCCACCAAAATGATACGGCTCCCAATGAGTCCCGAAACTCCTGGTCTTCTCCTCTGCCTACTATTTCCAGCTGAACTGGCTGTGGCATGCTGCTTGTGCGAGGCTTTGATCCAAATTCTCTGAACTAAATGCTAAACACATGCCTGATGCTTGTTTTAAATGTGTAAAACAAGCATTTTAAATATTTAATGTCCTCTCTGTAAAGATGAATCTATTGGAAGGTCAACACAACGCCATGCATACACCTGAGGAAAATTTTAAATCACTAACATATCTGTTCTGGACTTTGAAAATGAAGAGGAATGCGTAATCTTGACATTTCTGTATGAAAAATCTATTATTACATTAGCACATCTCTGCAACGTTGCTAAGAGCATTTTTATTGAAGTTGTACTAATTTCGAATATAATATTATCATGTGATATTTTCAAATTCAACATTTCAAAAGTAAATACACTTAACAAAAGATAATGGAGCTCAACTTGGAAAAAAAGTGTTAATTGTTTGTGATAAATGCCTGTCTTTTTTTATCCAAACTGAACACAATATGTGTCATAATGTTAGTGGGTGACTCTGAAGTGGGCACAAGCATGGGAACTGGGAGAATATTTAGAATGTTTATTGAACAATAAGCAGATGATAAAAGTCATGTCAGAGTCTGCTGGGAAATGAATCTGGATCAGCACTGAAGACAGAAAGTACATGGATTGTTAATTTGAGAATTGCAGAAGGAGGAATTACCTGTGGGTAAGATCTTACTGATGAAGGAAAGATCCTAGGGAAGGTAAGTTGGTCCACAGGCGGAATAGTTGGCAGGGAGTATGTGTAATCAGTAACTGTCTTGTTTTTTTCCTTCCAGGGGAGCAACGTTTGGAAGTGGAGAGGCAGTTGATCGAAGGAGCAAATAACAGGTGATCCCTATCACTAAGTGAGCACTTGGAGGAGCTCCTGTGAGACGAAGGGGGAGAAAGAACCTATTTATGCCAGTTTAGTCATTATTCGTAAATTTTGCACAGACTTGCAATTTTCACCAATCACTGAGGATTTTCCACTAATCCGATCAATCACCTTAATGTTTTCTATATGTCCGTATTTTCTGATGAATCACTGCAACTTCGCTGAACTTTGACCTAATTTCAGTTCAACTTTTCCTTTCACATCTCTGGAAAGCCAAACCTGCAAGGTGAGACGTATGTGATGCTAAACTCTGTTTTTTCGGGGGGGGGGTTGCCATCATGGGCGAAATCTGTCACTTACATGACAACTGCTACTTAAATGTCACAGATACATGTCACAGGCACAGATACTTCCTATATCTGTGCCTTCTATTCCCAGCAAATTTTTCAGCCATTAAAACAGTTGTTAAAATATCGTAACATGATTTTCCAAGCCATCTTTAAATGAACCAGCAATTAGATCGCCGAGGGGAGATCTGCTGCTGAGCCTTGCTGTTTGGACTGTGTCATGTTCAGCAACTAACCAGAGCAAAACCTTTTTTGCTGATTGAGTAATGCTGCTAATTGGTTATTTTACCCACTGTGCATTGTACAGTGTATAGACACTTTTTGCTAGGTTGCCTTTTCTGGATTTAACATTTTTTTTTAATTGGTTTTATGTAATCAAATTTTCCGAGAAGCAAAAGTTTAGATTTTCATTTTTATCACAACTAACAGAGAAACATATTCAAAATATTTCACCCGGTGTATATAATTAATCCAATTTGGCTAATATTAATTACTTTCACTTACAAAATTGAATTACTGAAATTAAAGAACTTATACTTTATATTCTAATTAATTGAGATGCCTCTGGACACAGAAAATATCATCTTGACAAAAGTAAAACAGAAAGAGCACATGAAAAAGAGTAACATTAATTAGAAAATATAAATGGTCATTAAAATGCAGGAAAAATGTGAACATTTTAAAGTGTAATGCATTCTGCTTCTTCATAGACTTTAAACATGGAACTTGAAAATACTCAATTAAACAACGCTGGAGTCTGTGCAATAATAGACCAGTTCTACTTTAAGGCAATCAGCAGAATAATTAACTAAGATAATGCGCACATCTTTTAACCTCACTCTAACATTTAGCTCCGAAAACAAAAAAGGTCATTAATTGCTTTTCCTCCTACCCATGTGGCTGATTTAATTTCACATAAAAGCCTCTTTTTCTGGTCTGAATTATTTTAATCAAACCAAAATTCTCTTCTGCTCTTCTCTCCCCAGTTAGAATTTGTAAAGTTTGAAAAAGTACTTTAATTTGGGATTTGACTGTCATGCGATTGATAAACAACTTGACAAGCTGAACGTAACGTGAGTTTGTTTAACTATTCAGGACGCAAAAACAAGATCATGCAGAGGGTATTTGCTGTTGCCAGAGTCCTGATGACAAGTATTGTACATAGATTAGGACAGAGAGGACCAACAGTGAGCTCAATGGGCATCTGCTATCCGATAATCAAGTTCAAATTCCATTAACAAACCTCTGTCCTAAGCAAAATTTCCTCCTCATTAAAAGGTTTAGAGACAGCATTACTTTCTCCTATCCACTCCCACTCGAAAGCATGCTCCTGCCTAATTCATTTACTCATACTTCCTATACACACCACCTGTATAATTGCAGTCATAATGAGCGTGCAAAAGCAGCAAATTGGCATGGGAATAGCATTAGCAACCCGGCAACATTTGCAACCATCTCTCTGAATGTGGATCCACTGACCACCATGCACACACAAATCCAAACAAAAAAGACAAAACACTGAAACTGAAGCATCTGTGCTGACAAGTCACCTCAGTTTCCTGGTTATCCTGATTTCAAGAAGCATTTTTCCAGCGAGTTGCATGAACTTCTGGTACCCCTTTGCCCTCTCAAAGGCCAAAGCGGGATCTCTTTGCCCTTTGTAGTCAGTTAAACAAAGCTACAGCTGAAGGTCATGTGCTTAAAAAAAAAAAAAAGCTGCTTACATGTTTATCAACAGCAAAAGGGAAATATAGTGGGTCTTTCAAAAAGCAATTGCCCATGATATTCTAAAGTGCAAAATAGTACTCTTTTGAAGACTTAAGGGGGTGATCTTAGAGTAAAAAAGGAAGCAATTTTGGTGAGAGTTCAAAATGGATAAATCTGCGTGAATTGGAAAGGATGACTGAGCCATCATGACCTTGAAATAAATACTTCTCAAAGAGATGAGCGAATCATTCCCTGGCATAAGGGTTGGATGAAGCATACGTCTCATCTATGTGAGTTACAGGTTTTCAAAGTGTCCGGTTTTCATTTGAATAAAGACAGAAAGAACTTATCAAAAAATACAATTCTCACAATAAATGGATATCACTTAATTTGAGGCTAAAACTCTCCCTTAAGGCTGTCAGTATTTTATTCTTCTTCTGTCAATGTTTGCTACACATTGTGGTATGGTTACTTTTTTTTTTAGTCCATCATGTTTTCACTCAATCCCTTAAGCTGAGTCAGCAAACCACCAAATTATCTCATTCAGTGGTGTTTCTGGTGAGTTCCCTAGGTTGAGTAGGATTTGGTGGAGAAGTCCTTAAGTATTATTATATTCCATAGTTTAATATAATATGACATAAGAATTTACAGCATTTTATGGTACAAAACTACACCGTATTGTATGGTATAGGCAGTATTAATGCATCCTGTTTATGAAATGAACGACACACAATGCTGACTTAAAGAAATCTAACAAAAATTTAAACAATATCTAGTTGAAAACAGAAGGAAAAATATCTGTTTGCGTTTTTACACATACAGTAAAAGTTTCAGATCTCAAAAACTGTGTACATATAGTATATGTAGTGATATTTGCTGAATATCCGCATTCAAATCTGACTAGCCTATATATTTTCTTTTCTTAATCTAAGCTGATCCTGTTGTTAGTTGTTGTAGTAATTTTCAGATGAATATAATTTTTTATGAGATGTGAAAACCATCTGTAAATGATTTAGATGCAAAATTTTAAATAGTTCTTCTTCTGTGACTCCACTGGAAGTTGGTCTTGTTTTAAGTGTTAAGTAAAAATCATAACAAAAAATAGCATCCTTTTTTCTCGATATATTGTTTGACTCTATAGATCAGTAACGACATATGTGCTGGAGGATGTCAGTAAGGAGAGAGAACTCTGGGGGTCCTGGACTCATCGAAGCCAGCAACCTAATCACAAATATCAAACTTCAAACAAACAAAATCCCCAATCAGAGTCAAGAAAAAATATATATTTTTAGGCACACACTCCTTTCTTCAGATATTTGGCATAGACTAACAAAATGAAAGACCATGGAATAAATATGGTATTTTGGAGAATGCCCAATTACTAAATCCAAATATGAGAGCTGTAATCAGATTTTCTCCGCTTTATGATTACATTCTCTTTAATGAGTAGGACTGAAGAGAGTGGAAGAGGAGGAGCAGAGGAAATGAAGAGTGCAGCAGACAGATGGGATACCATAAGATCTGAATATGTGAAGAATAGGCGAGCATCAGATCGATTAGACACAGAGTTAACACTGTTTGTCACAGTTAAAAGGCAGCAGTTGTCACATAACATGAGAAACAAAAGTCAGCGACATGAGATGTTAGATTTAAAAATGTAATTATTGGAACCACAGGATAGAATATTTGGCATGTATGCAATGATTGTACTGTATATGATCTTTGTGTCTTTACTGCATCTACTAACCAGAAAAAGTAGTAAAAGTCCATCCGAACTACATGGTTTCTGGTTACTAATTACTAAATATTATTTCCAGTCTTTTTATATTGCTTGTTTGATAATGGGCTGGAGAACAACCTCTGCCTGATATCATTCAGTCAAGTCTAAAGTTTGGTGGGCTGTTTACATATCTGGTTACACACAGTGAACTGAAGCTTTTATGTGCTAGCATACCAAATGTATGCATTCTTGCATAAAATATAAACATCAAAATAAAATCTCCAAGTTTATATTTTCCCCACTGAATCCCATATATAGCCAAGACACTTTCTCATGTGCAGGCAACAGTATAACAGTTCAACAAAGAATAGAAATGTAGATGTCAAAAGAAAATTTTATATTTTACACCGACCTCATCTGTTTGAGCTGAGGAGAAAACCAAGGAGCTCTTAGATTAGTATTTTTTTGTTCTTTTCAACAAAAAGGCTGGAATACGCATGAAGGCGCCTCCTACAAACAGTCAATTGAATCAACTTGTGCGGTTGAATTGCTCACCACACAAAATCATAAATAAACATTGCAAAGACTGAAAATAATTTAATAAAAATGACATTGAGTTCTTGTAAACAGGAAGCTCTTAACATTGAGCAACATTGATTTAATTACAACACTCACGGATACTCAGAGTAAATCTGTGTTTTTGTTGAAGTTTTCTATCCGTAATCCCAGAGGGTTCAGATCAAATATGCCACAAATTTAATGCTGTCTTTGCTTCTAGGTACAACTCGGTTCCTCTAACCCAATTAGCGTTGTGCACTTTGTTTGTAATGAGGCAACAGTCTAAACTTTACGTTGGCTTGCCTGTGCTTCATTCTCAGAGGTGAAGGCAAGGGTAGGGGGTAAATTGGCTCTATTTGGCTGGAAGTGAATCATGATGACTAGCCTGGTATATATGCAGTAACCCCTGTGATTGTTGCTGTGCTTTATAAGTCCTCATGATTTTATGCGTGTTCTCTTTTCTGTCACTGTGCCCATACATGTCAGGGGAATCTCCTGTTCCTTTTCCTACACAATCCGCAATGTGATATGCTCTGAAAATCAAATGTAATTTCAAGTGTGCCTGGTGTCTGCAGTCGATTCTTTGTAATGCAATGCAGGAAGACTTCGAGCTATGATTAATGACTATTTGCCTCTTCCATTAGAGATGAAAGGGAGGACAGTGCATTGTTGCAAAGAGAGTGTAGACCTGATCTCTCCAAAGCAGTTCTGTTGTACTGAATTCAGGGGATTTGGAACGAAGGCTTTGGCAGCAACACTAAATTGTTGCACACCCAGCCTTGGAAAAATGGTACACTGCAGCATGATTACGCCTCTCACATTTTCACAAACTGTCACTAAAAACAACAAGTAGAGGACACACAATGCTTCAGGGGAAAATATGCATACTAAGATATTGTCTCCCTTGAAAATACATGTGAGACCTTTTACTTTGGTGTCTTGGCTTCTGAGTGTTTTGCTTTTGCAATACTAAGCAGAACAATATCCCTTGCAGAGGGTAGAGTGACACTGACAGTACTGATGGATGAACTTTAGTCAGCTATCACTCACAAGTGACAAACCCAGTTAGGCTCACTTGAAGAAATTTGGTTTAAGCTTGCATTTACATTTACCTAATAAGCATTATTAGCAAAGGCGTCGATGTTCTGCATGTTCAGAGTGTTTAGCAAAGCATCGTGTGAGAACAATTTACACTGTTCCCATGGTGAGACCAAGATGCTGAGAATAAATGTTCCTTAATTAATTTGTATCACATCTCAAAGGACCAACATGCAACACCTAAATGTAATCACATCTTAATTATGAAGCATTTGCACATCCATCACAGTCAAATCCCACCTTAAGCAACCTATGTCAGTGTGATCATAAATATGTCAATTTATCGCCTGGTATACTGTACATAGAAACAATCAATAAATATTAAATATGAAGGTTTTCATCAAGGGGCAAAGTATCATTTTTAAGGATTTAATTTAACTTAAAGTGAAAGAAACCTCTCCCAAAAAACATAAGTACTTTCACTGTCTTACATAATGTAACTCCTTAGTCTCCCTGGTCAACTCCAGGGGAGTTGGCTGAAGTGACTGGAGAGAGGGAAGTCTGGGTCTTTCTGACTAGGCTGCTGTCCCTGTGACCCAAACCCAGATAAACAGAAAATAATGGATGAATGGAAAGTCTTCTCTGTCATGCTGCACTACTGAGAATACAAAAATGGCAGTGACATTAAAGAAGTGTGATTTGGAGTGTTTGTTTTATTTAGCAGTTAAGGTGTGTTACGATTTTTTACTAATCATTGTGGAATCTTTCTTCTATTCGATTTATACAGGCTATCAGAGAACCGACAGAGTTCTGGATGAGATTTCAAGTGGAAGCACTTGACTTGACCGATAGCTTCTGTGAGTCCACACAGCTGTTTTATTTCCCCCCATAAGCAACATCATATCTCAAGAGAAACAGTCGCAACACTGCCAGAAATTTCTCACAAAGTAAAAAATTGCTTCCTTATATTGACTGAATTTTTCAATGCCTATTATCAAATTGGAATGTATGACTTCAAATCAATGTCTGACTGGATTGAATTGACGGAATATTTCTGTAAATAAATTTGATAAATCTTTTTTGTAAAGTGCCTTGACACAGCGCAAGAAAATTGAATTGAATTAAGTCAGATATTATTCCTCTATAACTCCTTTCATTGTATCACTCTAAGTTTTCTTCTCTGAATCTATTATTCTGGGGCTGGTTTGTCAGGTACTTAGTCCCAATTGAAACCAGGGAAACAAACTGTAAAGCTTAATCTATACTTGACAGAGGGGTACCTATTTACTACCTCACGATGCCAGGAAATTTGATTATTTCAGTGTTTCAATCTCAAGTTATAAATGCAAACAGCAAAAAAAGGAAGTGAAGACATTGTGCACTTCAGGGACTTCCTCAGGGCCTGTAAATCTAAGAGAGCCACGCATTAAGATGCCATCATGTTTCATCTCTTACTGTGTTTTGTTGTGTTTCTAAAATTATTTTCACTTGTGAAACAATGACACATTTTGTGAAAGATCAGGACCAGTGGGTTCAACTCTGCCTTGGCACAGCCATTTAATGTACATCAAAACAAGTTTGTTTCCATCAATCCATTAGTGCATGCAAAAGTACATTTGTCCAGCATGCAATAATTAAAATAACAATTATTATTATTATTATTATTATTATTATTATTATTATTATTATTATTATTATTATTATTATTATTATTATTATTAT
>CAEFZY010049171.1:0-21156 GCA_903066815.1 Brachyrhaphis roseni
TGGATCCTGATGTGAGTCAGGGGAACTGCAGCATCATGATCAATGACCTCACCACATCTGATTCTGGATCATATCAGCTCAGAGTTAATGGTCTTTACCAAGGAACATCAGATGGAGTTACGTTCCCTTCAAGAACAAGTCTCTCTGTTGAAGGTATGAAAGGCAATAATAAGAACATCTTTGGTTCTTCAATTTAGTGATTAGTATAAATATATACATGTTTTAAGTTTTTATTCTTAGTGTCTAAAAAAAAACTCACAAGAAACTGTTCTACAATCTGCCTCTATTGGCAGATTGTAGAAACTGCATCAGCACCTAAACAAATCCACTCCCGTTGCTCCATTAAAATATCTTTATAGCTAAGCTAAAATTAGCTTGTTCCATTTAGATGTAAAATAAGTAATGATGTCTCCACTTGATTTTATTTATCAACCATGTCTTCATCAGATCTATATCAGAAACCCACAGTGACGGTTCCTCCACTGACTGAGGGACAGCAGGCCACTCTGACCTGCACTGCTCCTGGTCTCTGCTCTGGGTCTCCTGCTATCATCACCTGGATGTGGAGAGGAAAAGGAGAAATGGAAGCTAATATTACAGGAAACATGACTGCTTCTTTTAAAACTGAGAATCTGACTGCTGTCACACAGAGACACAGATCGATTCTGACCTTTAACTCTTCAGCTAAGCACCACAACACCAATGTAACTTGTAAGGTCAGCTTCACAAGTGGCATAACCACAGAAGAGAAGGTGACCCTGAAAGTATACTGTGAGTATATTATTTGAAAAGTTGTTGGTTTTGTGATTTGCCTCATCAGCTAAATTTAGGGAATCTCTATAGGCTACAGGATGTTTAAAATCACTGTGGACACAAACGTGAATTAAGGTGACAGTAAATACTGAACCAGAAGTTTGTTCATACAAACTAAGAAAACCAATATTTACGCAGCTTATGTGAAAGTGTCCTTTGGAAACCAAGTAAATCCCAGCCTAACCCCAAATAATGTTTTGTAAGATGTTCAAAAAGAATCATTGCCTAGGTCAAACACTGCAAGTGATAGAAAATCATGAATATTTTTATAAATGACAAAGCATTTTTGTTTATTCACATAAAAACATAAGCTTTAATGTTTCTAGTTTCTAGAAAAGAAACTAGAAACATTTGTTCACAACTGATTTCTTTTGCTGAACGCTGTGAGCCAAAGCTACCTCCAAAAATCATTATCCAGTATCCATTATGCATTATGGAGTATGATCTTACTTTAAAAAATACACTGTTTAAAATGCAATGTTGGTCCCATAGATAAAAGACAACCTGAGATCACTGGAAAGACTACCATGAAGGAAGGAGATGATCTAAATCTGACCTGCAACGTTGAAAGTTTTCCTCAATCAGTTGTTGTGTGGACTAAACATTCCGGAAGTGGGATTTACTTCCAAAATAACACTGGATCGGCAACACTTGTCATCTCGAATGTGACCGCTGAGGATTCTGGGCGATATGTCTGCACAGCGACTCATCTGAATGAAACAGTGTCTGTATATGCTGATGTAAAAGTGACTTGTAAGTAAACTTCAGTATGGAGCTCAAAGTCTAAGTCATAATTTATCTTGCACTCATAACTTATACATTTTTTTCAGGGTTTTCAAAGATACTGAAAAGTTCTGGATGTGTGCTTCAGTCAGCGCTCCTGACCTGTGTGTGCATCACTGAGGGGTTTCCTCTACCCACTATAACATGGCCTCTGCTGAAGGACCACAAAGAGTACTCTGTCATTAAGACCGTGTCAAACCACACTGTTAACAACACTGTCACCATATCCCTTAAAAATCTCCATTATGTCAGTGTTGAATGCTACAGCTGCCATGAAAATGAAGAAGCAAAAGAAAACCTCACAGTCCAAGAAGACTTCACAGAAAAAGAAGGTACCTCTTCACATTTTCCTGTCACTTCTGCTTTACTGCCTCATTTCAATCTTTGTGGTCAGATGACAAAGCCAGTGCAGTTATGCTTTGATCTATAATAACTTGGCTTGAAGCTGTTTTCTCTCTCTGTTTTCCCCTCACAGCCATTCAGTCCAAAACTACTTTAGAAAAGGTTTTCAGACTGGAAGTCATTGTTGCCTTTCTGATTGGGGTTCTATTTTCAACTATCATTTGTTGTTTGGCTGTAAAATGTAACAGGTATGTTGTTCAAACTTTTAACTATATTTTCACACATAAGAGTAAAGATTAATTTGTTGTTATTTTTCCAAAAGAAAAATAATCAACTGCCTCAAAAAATTTATATTTCAATATTTCCTAGAGTTATTTAAATGAAACTAGAAAGAGATAGAAAGATGGCACTATTTTAAAAATTAGTGGCAGCAGCTTCTCTTCTTTACAATAAGACATGCTTTTACGCAGATATAGTTTGGCCTGTTCTTGCTGAGTGAATTGCTCAAACTGTCTCAGGTTTGACAGGATGCATTTTTAACTACACTCTCTGATCCTTTATAAATATTCTGTAGGATTAAGATCAGAACAGTTTCTTTCCTCAGCCATAATGCTTTGGCTGCATATTTTGGGACATTGTCAAGTTGGAGAGCCTATATATGTGGGTGAATTTGTTAAAGAAACATTGCTTTTGCCTTCTCTGGTTTATCATGATTCAGCAATAACAAACTACCCTATTCCTTCCACTTTAAATACATTAAATGGCTGATGGAAAGCTAAAAATCACTTTTGACTGACTGTCCATTTGATTTTCTTTTCTTTGTAGAATAAGCAACAAGCTATTTTAAATTTTTTTATTGTAGCTTATCACATACTACAGGAATGCAGGTGTACGTCAGACAGTTGCTTTTACTTAATCCCTTTTCAGGAGAAATAAAGCTTTCTTTTAGTAAACCGTAAAGATGCCAGCATATTGATCTTCATCTGTATCAGTTACGTAATCTGTTGATGTAACAATGTATTTTTCCACAGGAAGACACTGAAGAAGTCCGAGAATGAGGATGAAACTCTGAAGATGATTGCTCAAGATGATCCACTGGTACCTATATTTGTACTGCTAGAAGTAAAACATCTAATGATCAGTTCAAAATAATCAGAAAACAAATTCAGGGTATTCATGCACAAATAATACTACAATTCATCAGAGCTTAAACTGTTTTTCTTAGTATCGATTGCATTGCCCTCTTTAAAAATATAAATGTGTGAATATTTGAACAGATTTAAATCAAGATGTATAACCTTGATCTACAATTTCCAATAATACCATTGTTCAAAAAAGAACATACCATTATTAATGAATGATGGTACAGTTTGGAAAAGCAGTTTAATATGTACTTTTTAACAGGGTTGACATCACATCTACAACAAAAGTAAAATTATGGCTGAAAAAGAAAAAATCTCTAAACACTTTTGCAGCTCTTGTAGTGTATGAGAATTAATTTGTTGGTGAAAAGATAAATGGAAACAAAGATTTGACTGTGATTTATGCAGCTGCATGTCAGCATTTCAATAAGTTTTAAAGCTGTTGAGTAAAGACTCATCAGTGAGAGCTATTGGTTTATTGTGATTCAGCAATAACAAACTACCTTATGCCATGTTTGTTCCTTCCACTTTAAATACATTAAATGGCTGATGGAAAGCTAAAAATCATTTTTGATCTTAAGTAAAAACACTTGATTAAAACAAAACAAATAAAAAAACAGACTGTCCATTTGATTTTCTTTTCTTGAAAATCAAGAAAAGGTCATAAATGAATGACTCATTTATGAGACTGGTCAAAAATGAGTCACTGACAGTGGACTCATTTACGACCTAATACTTCAGAGTATTAGGTGTCTGAAGAAAAAAAAACTTTGTGTGGATTCTCCGTGCTGTGTGTTATTTTATAACTAGTTTCTCCCTGTACCTGACAGATCGACGATGGTCAGGATGTACAAAATGACAAATCCCCTGTGCAAGAGGAAGCTGAGAACGTACCTATGGCAGGAGAGATGTCGGCTTCAGAAATTAGCGAAGATCCGAAAGATGTGCAGTATGCCAGCATTGATTTCTCAAACATGAAGAGAAGGAGTACAAAAGAGGCAGCAAAGGAACGAGCGAGCACTTTGACTGTGTATGCAGAGATTAAAACTGGACCAAAAGAGCAAAGGAAAGACGGCAGTAAAGAGGGAAGTGAGACGCTGGAGGGCGAAGAGGAGGATTTGATATCAAAACATGATGAGGAGATGAAACATTGTGTCTCAGAGGAGCAGGCTGAAGTGGAGGCAGTTTACGCCACCGTCAAAGATGTTTTAGATGAGGTATAAGAATTGGGCTTCATTAGCTATTAGTATTCTGTGCACACTCTGACAATGGCATTACAACATTTTTATGCCGTTTTCCATTGTTAAAAAAAATCATGCATCCATCCATTCATTGCATACATTCACTTGTCCTTGATTATCTACTCATCTTATTGTTTATAGAAAAAGGAGGAGAAACTTTAGATTTAGTGATGTTTGCAGCAATACCCTGGATGTGCCAGGTGTTTTGCTGATTCCAATTTGACAGCAAGATTCAATAAACATGTACAGATTTTACTTTCACGCTAGGATACGCATTATATTATACTTGTACATTAGTAATACAGTTAAGCTAAAAAGTTAAATGTATTCATACTGTAAATATAAAGCTATCTATAAAAGATCTGGTTGATTTGTTTATGTGTCATTTGTCTCTATGTTTTATTCCAAAGATGTCTGTATTTTTTAGTGTGTGAAAAATCAGACTGGGATAGAAAGTTAATGTATAAGAGCTTAATTAACAACATTGATCAGTGAACAGAATAAAACTTGTTTTAAGCATTTTGGGAAGGCTTCTAAAGAGAGCCTTGACATGGAGTGTATAGGGAAACAACAAAGAATGCCCAGACACTTTATTTTGACTAAGCAGAAAGTTGAAGAAACTTTCTTCAACTTTCAATTTCAATTAAGAAATCCAGTTAGCACCAACAGATAGTTATAGTACTCTCGAATCCCACAGAACCCTTTCAATTGTGGATTAACATGTGTACAACACATGACAAATCATGTATGTCCAAAGTGCTTACAACACTAGACATAAGACTGCTGAGGCTTAGAATAATGCAGGGAAATAGCTACAAGCCCTGGCTTGAGCCTATTCATTTTTTTATTAATTATTAGTTTGTAAAATTGTTTTTTATTTTGGTTTCTTTTTTGTAATGTTGGAAATTTACCAAAATAAAGTTTATCTGAATGAATAAATGAATGAATCTGAATTAATGAATATAAGTGTGAAAACACTCATTCATCTCCTGTTTATAAAGGACATAAAGTGTAGATATTTATAGTATTTTAAACATCGGATTTTTAGAATCAGTTGACATGCTACTTGTCGCCCTCTTTTGGGAGCTTTTTTAAACTGCAACATATGCTCACAAAATCCATGTTTACTCACGTTTACAAATATGTCAAAATAGGTGTTTGTTCCAGCCGTAAGAAACAATCATTCAATATTTAATGCATTGGTTTCAATTAGAAACCCACACTGACAATTACTCAATTGATTTGCCACACTGACCTTTGACTTTGGCAAATTCTACATTCTTCTAGCTTCTAAAAAAAATCTCAAATGAAATCCAAGAGAAGCTAAAATGACCAATGACACCAGAGTAAAGGTACCTGGAGCTCTTAATCTAAACTTCGGTGAAGAAAGTTTTCTGCTGCCTCTTAAAGTATGAGCTAAATATAAGAAAGAACATAAGTTACAAAATTACATTCTACCACTTCTGCAGGAAAACAGAGGGACTTCATCTCTAATGCAATTTGTAGTTGTTTAGGCTGTAAAATGAGCACCATAAGACATTATAATGTTTTATAATATTCATTAGCTATAAATAACATGCATACTAACATGCTGATTACATGTAAACATGTAATCAGCTGCTGATTATGGGGCTGATTACATGATTAAACATGTAATCAGCCCCGGTGAGGCAAGCTCAACAGGGTCTTCTTTCCCCGCTGATTCTGCCAAGCCCGTTCCCTTGGCTGTGGTTTCGCTGGATGGGAGTTAGGGACAGTGGGAATCTCGTTCATCCATTCATGCGCGTCACTAATTAGATGACGAGGCATTTGGCTACCTTAAGAGAGTCATAGTTAACATTAGCATTTATGTAACATGCTGATTACATAAATCAGCATGTTAGTAATATGTGATAGAAATATAATTTTTACTTATGGTAACAAGAGGCTTGTGTATTAAAATTTAATTTAATTCCACAGTTTAAAAAAAAATTCCCCTTTTCTCTCAAAATTAATGCTCCATAAATCAGTTTATTTTTACACTTTATCAGTTTTACAAAATTATGACTGCTGTAAGTTTAACTATAGAAAATGAAACAAACTTGAACTTGTTTTTATGTGGCGACTGAGTCCAAAACAATCATTTCCTGTAAGTAACAGGAAATGATCTCTTTTTATCAAGTAAAAAAATTAGCTCCCTGTTTAACAGAAAATGTATTAATTTCAAATGGTAAGAGACGAATTTAACTGCAAGAATACATGAAAGATCTATTAAAACAGACTGCTGTGGGCTTTTTGTTCATGCATCAGAGTTTGTAGGATACAAAAATATTTTTTTGTCATATGTAATGTGATATTTCTCATTCTTTTATAAATAGCGACTTTTTTTTTTTTCATTGTATGCGCAAGGTTTGAACGTTTAATGTGGGCAATATGGTGAATATGTTTAGGGCTGTGCTTCTAGAAAAAAAGCCTTAAAGTTTTATTTAGTATTCACACAGAACTGACATATTGAAATGGTGCCTCTTCTGAGAACCAGATGACACAGACAGACTTATGTTACAAAGAACCTTTTTACATTCAAACTTAAACAGAAAATTTAAAGGGTTTGAAAGAAAACAAATGTCTTGTTATTCTAAATATTTTTTTCCTAAGAATACAGAATAGATTCCTTATTTTTTAATTGTGTTGGTAAATTTTTGATGGACATCCACAGACGGTGGGATAAAATCTTTGCAACAGTCCAAAAGTCAAACATCCAGGGTCACTTGAAACTACTTGCATATTGAAATCCCCAGAAATATTCAATTCCATTTTATAGGGGTATTCAAAGGAAAACATTTTGGATTTATGCATCAAGTTAAGAGTGATGGCACATCCACATGTATGAAACATATGCTGGTTCTTCCATTTAAGTGTGCACGATGTTTTAGTAATCTATGCTAGGATTTCTCAACCCTGGTCACCAGCTCCCGCTGTTCTGTGTGTTTAAGTGCTTCGTTCCTGCCACAAACCTCACTTTAAAGAGTAGATGATTATTAACACACTTCTGCAGCATTTTATGGCATGCTGACAAAGCAAAAGCAATCACTTGGATCCGGTTTACTGGAGCAGAGACAGATCTAAAATATGAGGTTCTGTGAGCCCTGAGGCCCAGCACTCATTTGTGCAACTCTTTGCCAAAAAAAATTTGAATTTTATTTGCATGATCCTTGTTTTGCTGTTTTTCTCTTTGTCCTTAAAATAAACTCATTCAAAATAATCTGCGTTGTCATCTAGCGACAAAAGAAGACTTCAAATCATGTGAAATCCAACTGTTATGTCCTGAGTCTAATTAGCAGAGTCAAAAATGTCCCCCCTCATCATGAAGACCGAATATGACCCCAGTGGAAATGTTTCTTAGTAAATATGCTGGATAAGCCAACAAGGAGATTTCAAATATCAAAGCTTTGTATTCTCAAACATGTCTGCACAGCACCTCATGTACTCTATTATTAACATGGTGACAAACAGTGACTAATGGGGAAACAAAAGAAAACCTCACAGGCATACAAGACTCTGACAGAGGAGGCCCATTTTCACAGCCAAACCACTACTTGTTTCCTCTGCTTTGACATTTAACTCTCTTGCCTGATTTCTTAATATGGCCACAGTGGTTAGATTTCAATATTTAAAATGGCATGGTTTAAAGCTGCTATTTCTCTGTTTTTGTTGCCCTTTCAGAGCCCAATATTTGCTTCAAACATTTTGTTCTATTGTCAGTAAGCATGTGTTGTTCCACTATAGAATATAACGGGTAAAGATTTTGATTAATTTATATATTTTCAGGTTTTATCTATTAACATTTCTACAAACTAGCTGTTAAAATGTAAAGCTGCACAATGGGGCAGTTGGTTGTGTTGTTGCCTTGCAGCAAGGAAGTATTTCTGCAAGAAGTTTGCATTTTCTCTCTGCGTATGTGTGAACTATTTGTGGTTACTCTAGCTTCCTCCCACAATCCAAAAACATAACTGTTAGATCAAATGAATACTTTAAACTGATCTTATAAGTGTGTGCATGTATGATTGTTGGTCCTCTATGTTTCTGTGTATCTCTGTGATGAACTGGAAACCTGTCCTTGATGTATGTTGCATCTCAGCCAATGGCTGCTGGAGCAAGGCATCTGCCGCACTACAACCCTACATGGATAAGTGAACAATGGATGGATGAAAAAATAGTCACACTGCTCAAAAATCCACAGAAAGCTACAGTTCTTTTTGAATATTTCAAGCGTCCCCTGTTTTAAGAAGCTATTTTTTTTCCACATTTGAATAACTTATCTGATTCAGTTACTGCACTGCAATGCAAACTTTGGTCTCGTATTATGGTTGCAATTGTCCAATAATGCCCTTGTAAAAAAAAAAGGAGGAACTCATCACTATCAGCAAATAGTGCTTTTTAAAACATTTTAAAAGAGCCCTCTTTAGTGATATAATTGGAGAACAATTTAGCTCCAGATACAGGTAGAATGTACATATAAAAAAAAAAAATACTTTCAGATGAATCAGCAATATCAGATAAACAACAGATGAAATGGGTGCAAAAAGTTCATTTTTAATTCTGCTAAATCTTAATTGTTTCTAATTGCCATTACTGAATGTGCTAAGCAGCTCAGGAGTCAGTGTCTCATATAGTGAAGAAAAATGAAGCAATTAACATAAAAACTGTTCAACATCCTTCTCCCTTGAAATTTTGTTTCCAGGATTCTCAATTGCCTAAATTTAGTTGAGCTGCAGAGTAATCGTTTTGTGTGTTCCTATGTTAGTAGAAAAAAGTCTTCCACTACCATCATTACGACACTAACAGAAAAAAGGAAATGGGAGTTTGGATTTGACCTGGTTTGTATTCTTTAGGAAGATGATGATAAAACTAAAAGAGTTACTGGTAGTGAAAATGTGGACTTTCACAATGGACAGAAGTTATTCTAGAAATGTCTTCCACATTGAACTTGTCCTGACGTCCATCTTTATGAATTATTAGGTTGTGTGAGGTGGATTTTTTGATCATTTTATTTTACAGATGACACACAGAAAATGTCATGTGGTGCATGAACAAGGGAGCTTAATGCATTTTTTTTATTATTTCACACTAGAGCACAAATTTACTCTTACTGCTCTTATATAACTGAGTAATAATGTTGTCCACCAGGAGTATTTTTAAATAAAAATGGAACTGTTTCTTTGTTTGGAAAAAGATTTGTTATACAGTATGTTCATTAATGTTTGACTTCTTTGTTTTTAGATGATGCTAGTATTAATGCGCTTAGTGTGTGAGAGTTGGAGATTCATAACAATTAGCAACCTATTATGATCATTGAAATAGATAAATAAATGAATTAATAAGTGGGCTGCAGGTGGCACAGTTGGGAATGCTATTGCCTCCTAGTAAGAAAGTCCCGGTTTTGAATCACAGCCTGTGGACTTAGTGTGGAGTTTGCATGTTGCTCCTGTGCATAAAAGGGTTCTGCACACACTCTGGCACTCCCAAAGGCCAAAAACATGACTGTTAGGTTGAATGAGCTCCACGACAGAGTGGTAAGCCTTGGGACTTGTTTAGTGACCACTGGGGCACTAGACCCACACAACCTGAATGGACTAGTGAGCATAGACGATGGATTGATAACTAAACAAAATGCAAAGGATGTTGAACTAGATACTTACACTCTTAAAATCAAACTGAGTGAAAATATGCAAGCTTTTATCAGAAATCATGAGGACTGAATCAAACTAATTAAAATAATCTGGAGTGAAAAGGGTTTTGATTCTGAGTGTTTGGTCAAAAAAGGGAAATGAAAAGCTTGTCCAGACAATGTTTCCTGACCTGGGAGGAAGGTAAAAGAAGCTCAGTATGAAACTCAGAGCAATCTCAGATTTGAGAAAGAATAAACTAAAGACCTCCTTAACTTAAAATTAACAAACCTATAGCATCTATACATGACGTCTACTGTATGTTAAAGCTATCAGTTCACTTTTACTTCTGTTGTTAAATAAATGCTCTCTTGCTTTCAGCCACCTCTGTAGATGTACGTCAAAAGAAAAACTGTTTAGTTTTTAAAGCTGCAGTATGTAACTTTTGTGAAAAATATGTTTGCATATTTGTTACAATTATTAATATGTCACGTTTAATATGAGACAGAATCTGTGAAAAAACTATTGTGCCTCTGCCTTCTTCCAGTGATCCCTCAGAGCCAAGAGGAGGGTTTTAGCGCTGTCAATCACCCTTATGCGACGCTATGGCTGATTCATCACAACATAGCCTGCCATAAATGCTAAGGCTAGTTAGCATGGCAATTCATAAGCAGTTTCCTGTAATGGTAAGTTGTTTTGCCACCATTAGCACATTGAACAGCATTGACTGGCAGCACTACAACCTTTCTCCTGCCTCTGAGTGTTTTTGTCCAGGAGCTGTGAATTTTTGCAGATTTATAATAGTAGCAATAGGAGGAGGTCACAACATGATGACAGTTTGACCAAATATGTAAGAAATATTTGTAAAACTTATTTTTGTGAAAGTTATATTCTGCAGCTTTAAAGAACAGGAAGTTATTCATGAGATGACATATTGCCATTTTAGGCAGTGTGAGGAGAATAATTAGGTTTGACCCTTGACAGAGAAAGCAGCTGCACTGAAATAACCAACAGTTGTTATATTTATGCTACTTTAAATTCAAAGATGCTTACTGATTGAAGATTTACTGATTCTGTGCACAATACATGTTACAATGTTCAATTAATAACATGATAGTTGTTGTCATCTTAAATAAAAAAAAGTAAGTTCTCTGTCTTTATACAGTAGGTTTAAAATTATCACTTGAAATAATTCCTGTTTGTGGCCAGTAGGAGGACGACAACGTTCCTGGAAGTCGATGTTCAAAATCCAAACCTCATAGATTGGCCTGAGATTCAAATCACCTCACAACTGCCTGTGGCATTGTAGCAAAAGCAAGTTTGTTTTTGGGAGGAACTAAGAAGCAGTGATGTGCAGAGGGACTTCCTGTAATGTAAAGAAGAAAGACATAGATTTAGGAGGAGGAAGAGCATAAGAGTCAGTTCAGAGAGGAAGCAGAAAGCAGAGGTCAGTGAGGGGAAACAAGATAAAGATTCAACAAGAATAAGGTAAGATCTAATTTTCAGCACATTTTCTCTGATTCTTATAATAACTGTTGTGATGTCCTAATGTTATTTTTAAAATGAAACATATTTACTGGGCTAAATTCTGAATTATGTCTATACTTAATTGTGTGATGATGATTTATAGCCTCACATAAGAAAATTTTGTCATGTTATTTTTAAAAATCCAAGTAAAAATATTTAAAGCAATATAAGACTAATGAAGTTTACAACATCCTGTATTTAAATCTGGGCTGACAGGCATGAAGGGGTTTCTGAACCAGTTTCGTCAAAATATTAATTTTGTGTCCTAACTTCTTTTTGTTCAAGCTCAGTAATAGGATGTGTTCTTTGCAGGAAAAACTGGCATATATTGACAAGATGCTTGCTCCGATCTGGGTAACTCTGCTCTTTACTACAACAGGTAAAAGGAACAATGTTTATACATTTTTGATAAGCAATATTACTATTACTATTTGGTCATCTGAAGCTCCTCATTTATCTTAAGAAAAAACTCTACATGCAAAGAATGTGTGAAAGTAGCACCTTTCTGTCTTATCCAAAAGCTTTGCTTTATTCACTATAAAAGTTTTTTGTTGCTTTTTTTCTGTTTCTTCTAGGTTCTGTACAAAACAATAAGACATGCGAGGACAAAAAATTCACTCATACTCTAAAACCGACAAACTTAACAGCATCAGCTGGACAATGTGTTGTTTTAGAATGTTCATTTGAAAATAATTTCACCAGCTTTGCTTGGTCCAAAAATGACCAAAGTGGAGAATGTAACATGCAAATATTTAACTTCAGCAATAATACCATAGCTGACTCTAAAATTGGAGGACAAGTGTCTTTGCTGGAGTCTGATCTAAGGAAGAAGAACTGCAGCATCATCATCAATGACCTTAGAACTTCAGACACTGGAGTTTATCAAGTCAGAGCTGAAGATGCAAATGGCTGCATATACGTTTCTGAAGCAAGCATTACTATTGAAGGTATATAAGAAAAAGGTTGAAATAAATTAAAGTAGGTCTCATTCCCATTTCCAGGATATTGTAACTTCTCACCAACTGCCTTTCATTTCTATTCTTCAAACAGTTCAGGACATAAATATCACTTTAGAGATGGACCTTCTGAAGAACAAAAGGAACATCACTTTGACCTGTTCTGTTCCTGCTTTCTGCTCTGGATCTAAACCTGAGTTCACCTGGATGTACCAAGAAGCAGGAAAAAAGGACAATCTCACAATCACAGACAAAAATACTGAATTCATGATTAATATGATGAAATCCACACAGAGCCACAACTCAAGCCTGACTTTTAAAGCCTCAGCCAAACATCACAATATGAACGTTACCTGCAGGGTCGACTTTCCTGGAAACACACCAGTAGAGAAAACTCTTAACATGAACTGTGAGTATTAATGTAACGTTTTACTTTTTTACTTTAAAATTTACTTAGGAAAAATCGTTTTAGAAAATAAATAAATATTTTTTTTAAATTTTTTTATTTATCAAAGATCCTGATGCTGAAATTAACTTGTTTCATATAATGAACCAGAATAAAATTATTGTTTCCCATCTTGGAAATATTTATCATCATACAAATAAATATGAGTAAAAATGTATTTATTTATTGCGATTGTTTGATAAAATCTCTGAAGCATTTAGACATACGGTTCTGCCTCATGTTTCTATAACTTATCTATAAAATTCCAAATGTCTGTTGATATTTATCATTTTGGCAGACACTTTTATCGAAAGAGACTTACAAATGAGGATATAACCATGCAGTCAACAGTAACAATAAGCTATTGAGAAGAAATACTTTAGTCAGGTTCTGTCAGAGGTGGCAGTGTAGAAATAGAGTGCAGGCATACAGTATAGGTAAGTGCAGTAGGAGGCGTACATTAGTACAGGGTAGTTGCAAGGGAAGAATATGTTCTCTGAAGAGCAGAGATTTTACTAGTTTCTCAACGGTAGACAGAGATGCCTGAACAGCATGACTTCCTTTATTTAACAATGTGAAGTGGAACAATCGAGTAACGAAGGCAACATGGGCTTTAAGTGTCGGTTGATCATTGATCATGGTAACCAGTTTTGAGCTGCCTTCAAAGATTAATGTAAATTTAGTTTTGATTTGTGTTTTTGAAGTTGCATGTTTATGTGTTTTTAAATGAAAACATAAATGAAACCTGCAGTAGTGACAGGTTTATCATTTTTAAATCTCAGTCAAAAAGTTTAAGTTAGATAGAGGAAATGTACTTAAAACTAAGGATCCAGTATTTTTCAAAATTGCTTAGTTTGATAGCAGAAAATTATGGACATTGAATCACATATGTCAACAATAATGCTAAAATAACAGCTGAAAGTACAAAATGAGTAGCTGTCTATTCAATCCACTTCGTTTTCGATGCAGAGATGGTCACTTTTTTCTCTGTGTTGACAGTTTCTCCCAGGATCAGCAGCAGCTCTCGTTGTCAGAGTCAGTCAAATCTCCTGACCTGTGTTTGTATCAGTGAAGGGTTTCCTTCACCAAACATCACTTGGACGCTGTTGTACAATATCTCTGAGTACAGCCTGTCAACCAATGTCTCAGCGCTCTCAGTTACAAGTAACATGACTGTGTCTTTAGAACAATTTAGCAACGTTACTGTTGAGTGTGTCAGCAGGAATAATATTGGTGAAACTAAAGAAGACATTACAATCTCACAAGTAAATCAGACAAGAAATTCAGGTAAGTCTTTTCAAACAGATTTTGTACATTAAACTGGAAACTTGTACATAACATTCAAATTATTTTAGTCCAGTCTTAGAAGTGGTAGATATTACTTGATTTGTCAAGTAAGCAATATATTGTAGTTATATTATAACTACAATATTACCTAAATATTAAATTTAAGCTTGTTTTATTAATAAAATTGCATTTATTTTACTCTGATTTTTTTTTCTTTCTCTCCTGCAGAATGTCTACATACTTTTAGTCATTTGGTAGAAATTTTAAAAGAAAAGATGATTTCTGTCCTGATTGTGTTTGGGGTTGGATTTGTGATCGGATTATTGGTTACAACCTCGATTGCTTGCTTTGCGACAAAATGCCACAGGTAGTGTGTGTTTTTCTTAAACATTTGCATAGTCAAAGTTTTTCTGCTAATAAATGTTATTTCCTTCTGTTGTATGTCTCCTAAAAAAATAACTCCTCCAAACATCAGAGTTATTTTATTATTTATTTGCACTTTTCAACTGCAGTCATTAAACTGATTTTGAGAAATGATTTATGCTGCCTTATAAATTAATACTTTTCAGATTATAATGTGATAATTCTGCTTTTGTTTTTGGTTTTTTTGTCTTTGTTATTGGCCTCATTTGTGGTTTATAATTATACTTTTATTCATCATGAAGATGTAGATAGAAGAAACTTCAACATAATAAACATAATATGCCTTATTAATATGCAGCAGCAAATTATCTTCTCAATCTATACAAATATATTTAACTTCCTAGTTTTTATTTTTAAGTTTTTTGATTTCCTACTACCTTATAAAGGAAAGACAATCCTATGGTAACTGCCCTTTGCTGATGTAAAGCAGCGTAACTGAACTGTGTCACTTATGGGGGAGTTGGTGGAGACGGTGGGATTTTGTCCTGTAATTGGCAGGTTGCTAGTTCGAGCCCCGCTCCATCCATCTCTTCTGTGTCCTTGGGCAAGACCCTTGACCCACTTTGCCTTCAGGTGAGGGTCAGAGGGACCCTTGGTGGCAGTGCATGGCAGCCAATTTGCCCGAGGGCAGCTGCAGCTACAATCCAGTAGCTCATCACCATCAATGTGTGAATGTGTGTGTGAATGGCCATTTACCATCTACTGTGGCTGACCGGTCATGACTGTATGATGAAGTTCTTTGTGGGATTAAAAATGATTAAATCCAGGGTCTTGAAAATAACATCCTAAAGTGATAAATATTAATAAATAATTTATAAATTTTCTTTTATTTTGTTTGCTTTTTAGGAACAAAAAGAAGAGCTCTCATTCTACTGATGAGCTGGAAATGGTGTACACTGAAGCTGTTTTCAAGGTACTTTGACCTTTTCATTTATAAACATGGCAGAATACTTACTTACAGGATTTATCAGAACATATAGTAAAATAATGAAGATATTAGTTTTGACTGTATTGACAGTAATCCATTTTCATCAATTTAATATCTAATTTACAACAATATTAATCCTACGTTTACATTAAAAATCAGATACAAAGTTCTCTTGTAATAAAAAAAGATTTTTATTAAAATTGTTCAGACAGATTTCCATGTACTACAATATAAAATTAAAATGGCCTGTCTATCTAGCTGCATAGTAGCACGATAAGCCTTCCTTCCTAAAGCAGTTTTTCCAAAATCAGCTATGTTTTGTCAAGTCAGTAGAGTGTTGTGGGATTCTCATCAAAGGTGATGAAGAAACTAAACTTTTCACTTTTGAAAAACTTTACAAAGGTCATCTTACATTAACTTTGCCTGCGAGCTAAACCTTGATTTGGAACTTCAGTAGAGAATATTCTGGAAATATTTTTGACTTTTTGTGAATTACATCACCTTCATTCATCTTCACATTATACATTGATTTGCTGATTATTATCTGACATGTTTAATTCTTACATTTTACGATAGGATTGTGATAACGAGATACCTCACGCAGAGAATAATGGTATCCTCGACGTACAGGAGGATGGTGCCCTAGTCTTCCAGGATGATGGCATCCAGAATCAAGCAGCTGCAGAATGTGGAGAGGAGCTTCATGGGGACTTGATAGACTCAGACATGTCACCAAAGGAAACTGTGTACTCAGACATTGACTTCTCTGCACTGAAAGAGAAGAATCCTGCAGATGCCAAAAAGAAGGAGGATACGACAGAGACTGAATATGCTGAGATCAAGAGAGGGGTAATGGAGGAAACACAAGAAAATGAAGGAATGGACTGTGAAATGTTGGAGGGAAATGATGAGACGGAGGTGATGATAGATCATCAGGAGGAGGCAAAACAGATTGTGGTGGCTGAAGAGGTAATAGGAGAGGCTGACCCACTTTATTACAACAAAAAGAAAGTCATGGATGAGAACTGAACACCGTACATCAGTTTAGAAAGCATACGTCTTTCCTCTTTATAGAAGACAGATTTGCATGGGAGAGGCATTTCTTGCATTTTTGAGTGCTTATATTTGGAACAAGTAAAGCAAGAAAGTGGGTGCTTCTTGAGTTCTCTTGAAGAACTCAAGAGCTCATCACATATGAGCTCTTGAGTTCATATGTAATGAAGCTCGAATAAGTTATTAAATTCGAGCTTGTACAAAAGAAACGGTAGTGTGAAGGCAAATCAGAAAAAAGCTTGAATCCTTTGGCAGTTTGCATTTCATCACCTTCAGCACCTAATTCATCCTCTGACTAGTCGAACACGATCAAGCCGAATAATGGAAAGTTATATAACGATGTTTCAGGTTTTAGTATATGGCTGACTGGTGTATTATCTTCACAAAGCAAAAAAAAAAAAAAATGCAAGTTAGGTTCCAGTCAAGCTTCTTTTAATAAAACAAATATTTTTAAGTAATATTTTTTCACAAAAAAAATATATTTTAACAAGCTATTATGTGTGTTATATTTACTATGTATAGAGTATCATCTGAAATAAAATGTATCTTTCTTTAGGCAGTACCTATGTTGCATATACACTTTTGCTGTAATAAACTGTATTGCTTTGAAATGTAGGATGCAATTTTCTTGATCAAAACCTACTTCCCTTTTTGGGCATGTAAGAGATGCAAGAGTGGACAAAAAAAAAATCTGCTACATTAGAGCAGTTTCAAGACTTAAGTTTCTTGAGTCTTGAAACTTTGACTCAAGAGATTGCTCTAGCAAGCAGACTTCTTATGTGAGACTTTCCTTTTTTGAATGTGTGTAAATTTACAAACTGTAACCCTTTCCAGCACATATGCATATATACGTATATGCAACACCAATTATAGGAAAGTGTCACTCTTAGGTAGAATGTGTAATATAGAAAGAAATGGACAAATACAGTGAAGTCCTTTGGGGAAGTACAGAAATATTCAACAGAGTGACTTCGCTGTGAACAGTAGTTGTGGGTATTGCACCATATGAAACCTAAAAGATGCTTCCTCAAGATGAAAACTGGATTTTAATTTCCATGTAATGATTGCATTCATCGAGTAACACACCTTTACTGCTGGGAAAAAAAACAAAACTCAATCTTTTATAGCACTTAGTGCTATGCACATTTTTTAAAATCTATGTTGAAGGAAATGAGAAAGGCACTGTTGGTGCCTCAAGATGACTAGTTTCCTCTTTGTTTATTTATACGCATATGTGTTCGTGTAAGTGCCCTAAACTTCCCTTTCCTGCAAACTACAATAAAAGACTTTGCTATTCTTCTTGCAATAAATGTTTGAAGTCAGATGCATAAAACCAAAACTGCTAAAGTTAAGTTTGGTGAGAAGGAAGGCGAGATTAGGCAACAAGGGTGCATACCAAAAGAAGGAAGAAGCAGGGGAAGTGAAGAAAGAGTCACACATTAAAAATAACCAGAGAGAGAAATGCAGAAGAAAATGGCATGCAGGTAAAAGACAATATGTTTATAATGTCTTTCTAGATCAAGTTAATTAAATATTTGTTGACATTTTTAAAATGTTAGCTATCATGTGCTGGGTAAAATAGAAATTATTTCATGGGGAATGAATAATACCCACAGATGTGAAATTTGGAGCTGTTATGAGGGAGTTTTTGGGTGCTTGAATTAATTCCTGTGGGACTGGTGCAGTCAAATTTCTGAAGATCTGTGTGAATTACATGAACATCCTGTATGAACATCTGTGTTGACAGGTGTGGCTGTTCCTGATTCAGTTTGATCAACTTTGTACTCGCAAGAAAAAACCGTCTTCACCCAGAGAGTGACTGGACTAAATCAAGATGTTTATTCTCACCTGGCTAATTTTACTCTTCATCAGTTCCAGCTCAGGTATAAAGCATACTGTTTTTTAAAATAGCTCTCTTTTATTAAACGTAAATAAACCCAACTCATTAAATCCACAATGCCTTTTTGAATAGTCTCTCTTGTCCAGTTTCCATTCATCATTAAACAACATAAAACTGCAGGGCAATTGTTAGAAAGATTTGCTAATTTTAACTAAAGCTATTAATGCAATGTGACTAAAAAAGTATGTGGGTGTTGCAGTTCTACATTTCTGCTTCAAACAAATACACTGCACTATCAAAAGTGTTTGCTCATCAGATGTCGCACATATATGAAGTTGAGTAACATCCCAATTTTAATCCATATGTTTTTGCTTCATAATGTTGGTAGAGGCAGTCTGCATGTTCAGATGTTTGATTACACCTTTGGCCATGGAGGTGATTAGAACACCTGAAATTAATGTTGTGGAGGACTGATGCTATACTTTTGGTAATATTGTATATTTTTGTTGTATTTTAAAAGCCATTTTATTTTTGCACTGTTGTTTCTCCTTTTGTAGTGTTTTTTATGCTCTTTTTTTTTTTTTTACACAATTCTTTCCGTAACACTTTGATGGTTAGTAATCCTATGTTGTCAGAGCGCTTAAAAAGACACTTAGGCTTCACCAGTCCCCAGTAGAGAATATGGGAAAAGTTAGGGGGTACAAATGGGACTGACCCCGTTATGTTGGGCACCATTAAGAAGTGACAGAATAACTTATGTAACTATTCATTGCTTGGTGCCATCAGAGTAAAAACGTGTGTGTGGGGGTGTGTGGGGCTGTGTGTGTTGTGAGAAGCATTTGGAAATTTACAAAGTGGGGGGAAAGTTTTAGTGTTTTGCCTCCATGACTACAGAAAACACAACAAATGCTCTAAGGAACATTGGAGTGACAACACAAGAGAAGCAACTACATTAATAAAGAAAGTTTAAATGACATCAGAAAATCTATTTACTTCATATTTGCATTATTCAACAAAATAAATGACTACATTAGTTCTTGCTCTTTGCTTCCTCATTTACAGTATCCTCTTTCCAAAGTATAGTGTTCTATGTTTCGGTCTCTTTAGGAATTGATGGAAATCCCACACTGATGATTCCACTGCTGACAGAGGGTCAAGAAACCACTCTGACTTGCACCTCTGACCTCTGCTCTAACGACGAAACTCCTGTCTTTGTATGGAAATGGACCAACTCCATGGAGAACAATCCCTTTAACATAAATAATGTGACAGAAGCTCAAAAGCAAAACTCAACAGTGACATTTAAGCCTTCAGACAAACATCATGGCTCTGCAGTCACCTGTCAGGTCACCTGCCCAAATAACATAACAGCGAATGTGACAAAAGTTCTCAATGTAACCTGTGAGTAAAACATGCCTCTTTATTTTACTTTTCTTTTCACTGTTTCTGAAGCTCAGCTAAAACTTTTTTCTATGAGGATTTCTATGATTTGATTATTGTTTCAAGTAATCCTAGATTTTGAATCCATTAGATAGAACGTAGCTTGAGAAATGACTTTCATTTGTTGCAAAGTGAAGTTCTGCTCGAAAGCCAACCGCATATCATTTCAGAACGACCTGCTGTAAAATTACCATCTATTTTTCAGAGGGCCGTGTTCACTTGACTTAATTCATGCAGTCACTCTCTCTGCCAGCAGAAGACAAACTTTCTCCACTTTAGCTTCAGAAAACAACAGATTCTTCTTTTTACAGAATATTTGATGTATTAATGACAAAACATCTGAACAACTCGACTAAAGGGATTATTGTTATTACTACTGTCATAAGTAAGCATACAAAAGAACAAAACTAAAATATTAAGTTGTTTTTTTTTTGCACCAAATTCAAAAAAAATGTTTTTGAATTTAGGAGTTTTTTCTGCATTTTGTGTTTATTTTATATTTTTATGTTTAGCTTTGTTTTAAATTGTATTTTTATTTGGTAGTAATGGCTTTTAAATGTATTATTTTTTTCAGCTATTTTTCCCCAGTATTTTAGATTTATTGTACATGCCTGAATAAACTGAATTTTGTTTGAGTTTTTTCCAACTTCATTCATTTGTGTAAATTCTAGATTTATTTGTTGAAATTTATAGTGTTTTAAATGTTCTTTTCTTTATACTTTTTGACTTCTTAAAAAGTGACTTATGCATAAGATCTAATTCCAGACTGAACTTTGTAAAAGTCTTTATTTTGTTTAAAATTGTTCAATAATTCTCTTGATATCTTGTCACAGATGTGAAGATATTTGAAATCAGCGGTGAGAAAACCATCAAGGACGGTGACACTCTAAATCTGACCTGCCGCTTTGATGGTTTTCCTCAAACTCTCCTCATTTGGACCAAACTTGGCTCCAACACAAGCATGGCCAATGGCACAGGAGCAGCTACCCTCTTCATGAGCAATGTGACAGGGAAGGATTCTGGTCAGTACATCTGTACAGCACAGCACCAGAACAGGAATCTGACGGTGGACGTAGCAGTGCAATGTGAGTTTACACATTATTAAATGTTTACTTCTGAAGCGGTTGTTTCTTAACTTATCTGCCTTGTATTTTGAAGATGTAAAGATACCAACAATCAGTGGCAAATCTACAATTAAACAAGATGAAAGTCTCAATCTGACCTGCACTGTTGACAGTTTTCCTCTATCTGTCATCACATGGTCTAAACGTGGCATCAACAATACTCTAAA
>CAEFZY010049176.1:0-20456 GCA_903066815.1 Brachyrhaphis roseni
TTTCTATAGACTGAAGTCGTTGTAAAATACTGCTCATATCCCTGGGGTCGGCCGGAGGCATTTTGCCCTGGTTCAACGGTGAAACAGCCTGATCCACATAAAACAGCAGCAACATCTGGAATGTGAGGGAACTTCTTTCTCTCCTGTCTTCTCTCATGGAGGGTTCTTTGTGCTGCAGAGCCTCAGCTAACAGCTAACAGCTAGCTCCTCACTTCAGCGGCTCTGACGAGAAGGACCTCGGAACAAATCTTGTCCAAAACACAACGTGTGAAGATAATAATCAGCTGAATTCTACGAACTGTTCGGTGTTGCGTTCCACCATCTTGGATCTATTTTCTTTTTGTTAGCGTCACCAAACAACATAACAAAATATCCACCAGGGGGTGATGTAGTGCCAGGGGGTTATGTTTTACCCAAGGCCAGTTCAAATTTAGCCATGTCTGTCTACGACATAGACTGTAATAAAATATAATAAAGCTTGTGGTTAAAATGTGGGAAAGATGAGAGGAGTGCAACTGAGATTAATGTTTTTATTAAATATATCACCTTTTTTCTTTTATTACATGTCAGTAACAAAAGTGTACATAGAGTTAGTCACTTTGGAATAGATCCACATAAAATACAATTCTCTCTCCAACAGCAGCATGTATACAGAGCCGAGTCAAGCGGCTCACTCTTTGTGGTCATGTGGTCAAAGAGGACAGAAACATCAACAAAAAGAAAATGACAGCAGACACGTAAATATTGGAGGTAGGTTAATGTAGAGATACCCGTTTGAGAGGAGGCTCGGGAGAATTGCCACCCATCACGCTATCTGCAAACCCATGGGATCATGGGAAATGATTTCTGAGAGTGTAGAGGATTCCCAACTGAGAGCTTTTGCATTGACTTACAGAAACTGATGCATAATTTCATTAAATAAAAAAATAATAATAATAATAATAATAATAAAAAAAAAGACATGAAGTGAAAAGGAATAAGAAGATCATTTAGAAAAACTTCTAAATGAGATTTGGTCACTCAGTGCTTTTGTTCTTGCTTGGTTTTACTCAAACCAAACCTCCAGACAGCTCCTTAAGGGTAGAGCGAGCTCAACTCAGCTGTGGAGCTGTGGGGGCCAAGATACATATATACACTTTATACACTCATAAAAATAATAGGATAATAACAATAAGGCAAAAAAGATATAAATACTCATGAATAATTACAAATAACAAATAAAAAGCAATAAAATAAATAAGGCTATAGAGCATAATGTAAATGCATTAACATTAAAATCTCCTTTACAGAAAAAACAAAAATAGATTTTTTTGTGTCTTTGGGATGGAAGTTTGTAGAGGAAGGGGGGTTTAGGGTTCAGGGTGGTTGGGACCTATAGCCCCGTAATGACAGTGTACCTGAATTAAACACCACCATGGACAAGGTCAATAAATAACAGCTACCCAAAAAAAGGAAAAAATAGTGGCTTGCTTCTTCGTTTCTTTTTTTCTTCTTTTTTTTCTCTCTTTCACTGTGAGATCGGACCAATCTTTTTAAGGACACTCGGCATCTGCAGGCAGGTCGCTGGAACTTAAAAGCTTGCCATTCCAGGTGTTCACGCACCAACATCGCCCCTTTTGTCCGTCCAGAGATGATTCACACTGTGGGGGAAACAGAAACAGAAAGCCTTCTTATTTCAAATGCTTTCATTTTCACAGATCACGAGGCATCTCTCAGCTTTAAAATGAAACTTGGTGCATATCAAGTTGCATGTGGTTTCAAAAAACACTCAAATGCCTTTCATTATTATTACTATGGTTAAATTCCTGTACAGAGTGTCAACAAAAGTGTTAGCTCTGAGAGTTTCCTCTGGCCATGTCAGATTCCCTCTCCCCAACCTATTGCTGGACACTGCAAGTCAGCTGGCTCGATAAGGCTACTGTAGTTTTTCCTTGCCTACCAAAAAGACACGTTTATAGAACATTTTCTGGACATGAGAAACATGGACAGTCATGGTGTAGGAACTGAAAGAATACCACCCAACATTTTTATTAATGTAGTGTTGCTGTTTAAAAGCTACAGCTGGGAAGCAATGAGTGGGACGTCTGAACAGCGACCAACAGCTGCAGCTACCTGAGCAGAGAGCCTGACTAATTACACAACTAATAGCTTATAAACTTGCTAAGCAGAACACATGTAGACTATAAGGAATTACATAATTTTCTGGGGGTTTACATATCAAAAACAGAATGACACATGCATGAACATTAACATAAGCGCTTTAAAGAATATATGAGAGTGATTTTGTTGCATTACAAATCCCAGCATGCTTTCCATATGTGTCTCATATAGGTAAGAAATTAGATAAGTAATGGGCCCCAGATGGGATGGTCTACAGCTTACATAACGGCTCTGTGTTAATCACCTCTACAGGCTGGATGCAGAATAATTGTGTAAAAAGGAATCCCATATGGGTCCAAGATGTACTGCACAATTTAAACAGATTTTATTAAGGCCAATTTGAGACCCAGTAAGACCTGCTTGTGTTTAATCAACCAAAGCAGATCTCCTATGAGAAGCTGGAGAAAAATCAGCTTGATGCTCACATACACAGGTTTGCTGAGAATGCTTGCAACAAATCAAATATCATGTTTCATATTTATGTATTAATCGATTTGAAAATACCAACAAAAAAAAAACTGTCTTATTATAATTTGTGTTATCATGCTGTGCAAATCTCAGCCTCACCAATGCCTAAAATCTATGTTCATCATCCTCAAAAAACACCAACCTGCTTGGGTTTGTAAAGGCCACGCTTGTCACAGTTCGGGAGGTAGAATTTGGTGAACTTCTCTCCTTGTTTCTCCTGGGATTTGGTAATCTTGTCCAAAGCAGTCACCAATTCCAGATGACAAGGACCCTAAACAGAAGAAGCAGTGGCGAACGGATTAATCAAAACATCATTATCACTTTTTCGCAAGCAGCAAACACGGGGGTTCTGATATTAAACTACAAATAAAACTTAAGGAAACACAAGTCTCGTTGCATCCCTCTAATTTCAAACAGCGCACCAGCTCCCCCTGGTGGTCACCGGTCATCTTTAAATCCTCCAAAAAACTTTCATCCTCTCAAAAATCTACATTTTCACGCTAACAACGTTTGTCTCACCTGCTCCACCAGTTTCCTGCGAATCGCGATGAGTTTGGCTTTCATGCTCTCCTGAGCCTCAGTCACAGCCCGCGGGTCAAAGGGGAGACCGGGGAGGTAGCTGGAGCCGGTGATGGCTGAGTTGTCCATTTCAGCGTCTGGCTCTCCCTGGTCTGGTGGAGGAAACAAGCAAATGAATGAATGAATGAATGAATGAATGAATGAATGAATGAATGAATGAATGAATGAAAAAAGAGTCTGACTGGCTGGACTTAAATCACATATATGAGGAACTCGTCTGATTCCAGCGGTGCGGCTGTGGGATGTGTGACAGTGGACGTGGGAGGCCTACCTTGAGTCTGGGGCTCCGGGGTGGGCGCCGGCGCAGCGCTCTCCGTGCATACGGCCTGTCCACGGGTGAGGGAATGAAGTGGCCGGGGGTCGCCGGGTCTCGGGGTGCATCTCAATCCGGAGCCGCACGGCGCCGTGTAGATCCCGCACAGCTCCCCCGCCTTCAGGGCGCAGGCGAGGCAGCATCCGCATCCGGGCTCCCGCAGCACCTCGGCACAACCGGGCGCCACCGCCGGACACTGGCTCAGTCGTTCCGGGGTACACGGGGCGCATCGGATCGGTTCTGACCCCACCACCGGCGACCCCAGCGTCACCGTAACGAGCAGCGAGCACACAGCCACTGACACAGCTACGTGCCTCAATCCACGCATAGCCAACATGTTCTGAGTATTAAATTGGAAAATGTAATAAAGAGCAGTTCAGAGAAAATTTGCAGATGAAAAGGCGCCGGATTGAATTCCCACGATTGCTACTCTGTGCCTTTCGTTTTTTGGAAGATGTCTAACTGTGCGTTGCGCGCAGCCGTATTTATAGCGGGTCGCTCTGTGAGTGTTTGACGCATCGGCGTTATGAATGATTTCTGAAAAGAAGGTGTAATGCTACGATGTGCTCTGATTGGCCCGTCCGTGTCCGGTCATGTCGCTCATTTGAATACAACAATCACGTCAATATTTATTTTGGAACAGGCGGTGCTTGGCACGTATTGCTGACGACACCAGTGTTTGATGTTGCAATCAAGGACCCCCTCTTCCTCCCCAACCCCCATTCTCACGCGGGTGCTACTCCAAACCACCGCATTTTAAGAACAACATACAGGCATTAAAGTCAGTTTCAGCTTATTTCCATAACTTGAAAGGGGAATGTGTTGTCACTCTGGAGCTGAGCTGGTGATTATTTTAGTGCCCTATTTCTGCTCTCACACAAACGAACCTCTATCTGTGACATTATTGTCTATTCATGCGTGTGTTTCTCCATTAATTGTCCTCAAAATAACGCCTTACACAACTTTGGGAAAAACTAATAGCCTAATGAGCGCAAATTACGCACGCCCACACTGCGCGCAAAGAGCGTGGGTGCGCTGTGAACGAACTGGCCGCTCCAGTTTGACATGAGAAAGCATCCCGAGCACTGCGGCGGGATAATAAAGCCAAGTTTCAGAAATAGCAGCGCGAATAAGGGTCGCCGTTTTTGCCAAGGGACGGGGCGACTCGGGACTTCGGTATGCGCACACAAAATTCGGGCTTTGGAGTTCCTCCAGGAGATGTCCCGTAATTACCCTTTTCCTGGGGATAATAATAGACCGGAGCTCTGAATCGGGGCAGTCTGACATGACCACAGACACGTCCCTCTCATCGGCTTCCTCTGGGGGGCTGTGAGGGTCCCACGCTGGAGAAACCTGCACGTTTTCACGGCTTGCTGCGAAGACGGCTTATGCACTGTCACTCCTGCCCAGAATGTGACAACGTTCCCCCCGTTTACAATCACCCTTCCATAGCATACATGCTTCCTCTGCTTCACGCCCTCACCTGGGTCTGATGACACATTTCACTTAACATCTCCTGTCTCACTTTCTGATGCAATGCAATGGAGTCCTCCTCCACATGCAACTGCCTAATGGGATTGCATCATCTGACTACTGGTGTTAACCGTCACTCTCACTGATGCCCAGATTTCTACCAACGAGGCTTTAATACAATCTGGTGTTGCTAAGAACATTTTCTACCACCCATCCCATCGCACATCCATATGTACAGTCAGATACCTGGTATACAAGTTGAGAAGAAAAGTTGTAATTTTATTTAACTGAATCATATTGTTTTGTCAAGGTGACATGCGACAAAACTGCTGAATTTTAAGCTAAATTTTGAGTCAACTCATCGCCTCTATGACTAAAGGTTTAAATATTAAAGGCGTAAATGTGGGATCTAACCTGGAGCTAGTAAGATGTACTTATTAAATTCTCCCGTGATTGCTGCATAGTACAAATTACAAATCAGATATTGATTATACTCAAAACAATTACTACTCATAAATATTATCTGTATTTTATTTTTTATTTTTACTATACCTTTTAGTGAATTAAGGAAGCTTCTAAAGGTAGCTTTAAAAATACAAGTTCTTTAATATATGTTTCTTCTGTAGAAAAAACCAAAACTTGGGTATGGTGTAAAACTGTCCTTTTAGAGATTTATATCATGTCATAATGTTATTCCCTCATCAAGTCATACCTGTAGTGTTGCTTTAATATTTTTTCGTGCATGTTTGACAAATTCTTGAATCTCCATTTTGGGGTGCCTAAATGTTTGCTCTCACAAATTGCCACCATTTTCGACAAACCTCTTCCTTGGACCTGCAGTCTCCAGCAGAGCTTCGATCTCACAGAGCTCCCTTCCCTGCGTCTTACCTACTAAGCTCCTTCAGACTAGTGGCAGCAGCAGTTAGCAATCACCTGGTGGAGCGGCTCTCCTGCTGAGCTTATCATACAAACTACTTCTCAGTTCAACACGCCTAAGAAGAGTTGTAAATGACGTGGAGGAGCATTGTTGTGATAAGGTGAAAGAGTAGGAGTTTTTTAAAGAGACAGAGGCTATTTTAAAGGCTCAAATTGGGATAATACAGATATTTATCAGGCTAATAGTATTTTGTGAAGTGTGTGTTTAGAAAATAAAGAGGGGGAAATGAAATAAAAATAAAGAAAAACAAGGGACTAACATGTTTAGCTGATCAGTGTAATGCCTTTCAGAAACAAGCAACATGCACCTAAGACCTGAGAGGAGACCTGGGAGATGCATTTTCCTTCAGTTGGTCATCTCCTTTATGCAATCCAATACTTTTTAGAGAATTACCTTTTTAAGGCTAAAGTATAATTTTTTGTTTTGTTTTGTTTTTCAGTGAAGACATTTTAATTAATATGCCCTCGTGATATATGGGTGGTTTATGTTGTTAACACTGCTGTTTCATATGTCCTTGGTTTGAATACTGGACTGAAGGTTGCATGTTCAAAAGCACTTTAAGCTGCCCTTGGATGAGGGATTTCATTTATGCTTGGGTTTACTGTATGTCTTTATGTTGCCCCATGACTGGCCCTCCTAATAGTCCTTATGTGAGGGTCATTGCTCATTGACTACACCGGTATGGTGTAAAGTTAATTTAATGTTTATATGTGGTTCTGAAACCAATTGAAAGTAATGTCTTGGAAGTAAAGCAGAAGATGACTAATAAATTTGAACTTGTTGTTATTCAGGTTTCCTGTTACATTGCAAATCAACAAAAGCTTGATACTGATCAAACTTTGTTTAGTTTTTGTTTTCTTTTAGAAGCAACACATCCTGTTATTTCACCGCAGGCAAATAATTCTGACATTAACTGTAAGTTGTTACTTTATAGTTTCTATAACTTATCTCACCAATTAAATGTTTTCTTTAAATTTTTTTCTTTGATGTTCAGTATAATTTGTTGCATAGAAAAAATATAAACTTTGACCAAGTAAGTTCAGAAAAAATATGAAAAAACAAAAACTTTTAGTAAGTGAAGAAAAGCTTAGATCAAATTCTGTGTACTACATTACATTGTGAGGAAGATTCAATGTGCAAATGCAGACCACACCTAAATAGTAAAGACAAAATGGAAAAGGTGGAAACATTGACGATATTTGGCTGGAGTCCAAGACAGTTTTTCAGCTAAGTAGAACAAGTCTGAACCCCCTTCGGCAAGGTAAAAAAAAAAAAAAAGAAAGAATATTTGGAGGTGGTATGATCAGGTATGATTTTTATCCCCAAAGTGTATTATTTTACAACCAAATAAAGATGGCTCAAGAGCTCTATTATCACTTTTGGAGATCTCAAAGCTGAAAACTTGGGCTCTTTTGAAATGTCCTTACATCTTTAACATGTCTAGAAAAGTGGAAGATTTCTTTTCTTAAAAAAAAAAACAAACAAACAAAAAAAACAAGACGCTCATAAAATGTACTGAAGCAGTGCATGATGATAGGGCTGCTCTCCTTGTTGCAATGCATTAAAGGACTTCCTGTTGGCTGAGAGTGAGCAAAAACAAACCACACTTGGACATCCTGTAGAACAAATTGTATAAGCTGTACATGAAAAACGTCACATGTTTAAATGGAGAATAGCTTTTCTTTTTTTTTATGTTCTGTTTTGATTTTTGGAGTTGTCGCTTCTCACTAAGCCAGAGCAGATTCAAAGCTGTAGATATTTATTTTAAACTTTTTGTTGCTAGTCTAAATTTGAGGAGAATGTGCAAAGAAAAGGTGAACATTTGCAACTTTATTGACAAAAAAAATCTACATCTATTACAGTTTTTACATTTTTCTCATATTTGTTAGCTATGTTCTTTGAATGATTTTTTTTAATGAAAATTCAGTCGGATTTGACAAAACAAAGTAATGAGCCATCAAGTTTTGCAAAGTTATTATTTATATATATATACAGTATATCTTTTTTTTGACAAGCAGGGAAAGACTGTTGATTATTAGTGACTCTTTTTTATGACATTGAGTGAGGAAGCATGTATGGTTTCATGGTAATGAATCAAAAAGATATAAGAATGCTTTAAATGCATAAAGGCAGTTTGCATAAAATGACAGAATGACTTATCAGTTCAACTGTGTTGATTCAAATAAAGATTGTATTAAATTGCAGTTATTACAAGCAGTCTTTCTCAAATACAGTTTCTGATTTGCTAATTTGTGATAAATTGACATTACTTTTAAAATGATATTCATATAATTTTTTTGTTTCACTCCTGTAACAATACCCTCACCTGCTTTAAAGTTAGAGTAAAATCTCAAGAAATATGCCTGTTTCAAAAAGCATCTTTAAAAGTAGGATGTATTTTTGCTCTGGCAGTGTTGTTAGTAATACATTGAAAAAAATATGTGGAAACTACATCCATGATGGTAAGACAAATTCATATTTGTTTTGCATGCCCTTTAAGAATGAAAAATAGTAGCAAACCTTGATTTGTATGTCTGTGGTGTGCAGCATTTGAATTTACCTGAAAATGTAATGATGTGTGCAGAACATATTTTTGCTACAGTATAATTAATACGCTTCTTAGTAATTTTTAGGTTTAGATTTTTAAAATGAATGTGTCAGCAATGGAAATACATATTATTGATTAAAATTATGGTTTTTAAAACCTATGTCATGCAAAAAACCTTTTTGCTTTTGAAGCCACAAAGTAACACAACTGCATGTGTGTGGAAGGTCACATGCCTTATTTTTTCCACCTTGCTTTAATTGAGCTGGTTCTTCTGTTAAAAGGTTTCGTGATTTTGGTATGAAGTGAAAGGTTTTCCTCAACATGTTTCCCGATCTAAGCACACCTTGTGTCCCCAGCTGAACTGTGATGTAAAGATGATGTGGTGGAGTGGTGGCTCGAGGTCAGATGATCATCTGCAATCCTGCAGCTCTTCCAACCTAAATCCTTTAAAAATAACTTTTAAAGTCATCTGCTGCCGCATAAAGTCAGCTTTGTGGTATGGCAGTGCCTGGCATGGCTGGAAAAACACAGCATGGGATCGTGTTTAATTAGCAGGTTGATGCAAAGAGGGAGAGACATGCAGCATTAAAACATGTGAAGTATTCACATTGAAGAGCCACATGTCAGATTCTAGAGGCGGAGTGGTCAAATAAAGCCGAGTCATCCGAGGTCACCGACAGACCCACTTTCTCAAAAACATGTCCGCACAGCGGGCTTCATCGCTACAAGCCGCCGCTGGGTTTGTGTTTGGGAAAAGCGTTGAAGAGGAGGGCCGCTCTCTCTCACCTCTTTCAGGTGTCACATGATAAGGAGATCAAAAGGCGCCTGGCATTGAACGTCCCAGGAGTGGAATGTTTGTCTTTGACGTGAGCAGCAGGGAAAAAACAGTCGTGTTGTTTCAGGGGTTGCTCACACGCACAGTCAAATACAAATGGAGGTCTCCAGGATCCACGTGTGATGATTCAAAGCTTCCCCTCGTTTTCAGGGTGTGAAGAGCCGGTAGCCGCGACAGGTGATCGGAGGTAAACAGAGTTGTTTTGAACATCCCCTCAGAGCAGAATCTACATCTGTGTGAAGCCATGTTTATTGTGTGAGCAGCACTGTAACTCTGCCGGCAGTTTTCATTCTTTAAATTTATGTCTGATTGTTGAAATTCTTCCAGCAGTTACAAGGATGGATAGTTTTCCGCTAAAGGAATCTCTCACTTTTGAACATGACAGGAGCTACTGTTACCTTAAAAAACATATTTATGTCAACATTTTAGAAATTTTCAAGGTTCTGATAGTACAGTGCTTTGCTTTGTGTGATGGTTCACACAAATGTGCTACACAAAGCAACGCACTTGACCTGTGGTTTTCCAACTTTATTTTATAAATACTTTGTACAATTCAAAAGCTTTAGATGCAGTTATAGTTCCTAACCATTGGTATATTTTTTGACCAGCTTGGCACATCTAGACACTGAAATCTATGTATTTTCATATATTGAGCACATCTCAAGGACCGGACCGGAAGAACTTAAGTCTGGACTTTGACTAGGTCGTTCAACTGTGACGAGCATCTCTGTGCCTGCTGAAGAAAAGCATCTCCACAATATGATTCTGTCCCCTCCTTATTTCACTATTGTTTCCACAAATTACCTTCTTCTACACAAAATTTACAGGGTCCTCCACTTGACTTAAGGAAAGAGAACTTATTGTTGCTTCTTTCTTGACATTCTTCCATAAAAATCAGATTTGTAGCAAGCATGAATAGTAATTATTCTGACAATAGATTCTCCCACCTGAGCTGTAGATCTGTAGAGCTCCTCCAAAGCAACCATTCTCAGCTTGACTTTTTCTAGTTAATGTTCTCCATGTCCAACCTTTAGATGAGTTTAGATAATATTGCAGTTCCTTTTCAGACATGAGCTGAACACTGCTCTGTGAGCTTTGAATATTAATTTATAATTTAATCTGCTTTAAACTTCTCTTTATGGTTCTGTTTGCCTGCTAATGTTCCCCTGCGTTCTTCACAGAGAAGCCAATTTTTAAAAGATTAAGGAACAGACTATTGGACTCTCCATAAATTAAGACATATGAAAGCAGCAGATTTTATTTGGGAGGATCAGAGCGAAGCGGATCTGAATACAAATGTATCATACTTTTCAGAATTGTATTTGCAAAACAAGAACCCTCTTTTCACTTTCTCCCTACTTCACTTTCCCTGTAAGTCCTATTCTGTAGGTCTGTCACATGAAATCCCAATTACTCAGAGTTTATGGTTTTAAGGAACAATGTGAAAAAAATGTAAGGGGTTAAGACTAGTTTGCAATATGCCGAATGGATCAGTCATTTTTATACTTCACATAGGAAGAGAACAAAGAATAACCAAAGCGCTTTTCATTTACCTCTTAACAATAAGAAATTAAATAAAACCAATGAAATACAAGCATTATGCTGCTAAAGTACATTTTAGAAAATGTATTGCATTAGTTTGTGTCTGTCTACACATCAGTCAGGGGTTTGATAAACCAACTTATAATTTCCTTTGCTCTTAATATAATCTTAGTAAATCTCCTGCACTTTATTGATTTTCTTCTTCTTTTATTGAAATCCAGAGGGATAGAGCACTAAGCTGCTCTATACAGGAATAGTTAGACTTTTTTAAGCTAGTTTCTGTGATGTAACTATTGGTTTTCAGTACCTTTATGGTTGACGTCGGCCCACCCTTTTTTTCCTTCAATCTTAATAATTTTTCTGTTAAAACATTTCTTGTCCATGTTACTTTCTGAAGATGTGATTAGACAGTATCACACTATCTGGTCAGCTACGGGTGTTGAGTCTGAGTTTTAGATGTTATTGATTTCAGATGTTCTTTTTTTTTTTACCCTATTCACCATAAATAAATTTTAAAAATGTGCAAAAATTGAGTATTTAGAAGTGCAAAAAACATCCCTATCTTGGGCAAAACTCTAAAGAAAAGCTGCAACTCTTGATGAATGGACCCAAAAGTTGTGTATTTATCTTATTTCAGATGTATTTTATCTCCACCACCAGGTCATATATTTTCCATAAAATTTACTCAGTAAATGTCACGTCCTCTCTGCTCTCCTCTTCTTCTATATTCTGGTTATATTGCTCCAAAAATGTCCCATTAAACTTCAGTGATGCAGCCCATTATTTTAATATTTCATAGTTTTCTTGAATTGAATTGAACTGAATGAAGTGATTAAATAAAGAAAAAAGAAATGAAAACTGGCTGGTTGCATGATTTGCAAAGAAGAAAAAAGGAGGTAGAAACAACAACAATGGATAATTTGTGTATTTACTAGCAGAGCAGGTCGTATGAGGTAAGAAATCTCCATTGCGAGGTGAGTGGAATTTGTATTTTCATGACCACGAAACAGTCGCAATTGTTACTGTTTTATAACAGTTTCATTTTACGTCACCAAGATTTTTTTTATGTAGTCACTTCATTCTTTATGCTGGGTTCTGCATTGTTTTCAGTGAGCTCATTGGTGTTATGCAGCTCAGCCCGACTGTACACAGTGGTCCCACGTGGCCTTGTCTCCAATTCAGAAAAGTGGCACAGAGCAGAGGTAGATTTGATTTTGGATGACACTTGGATCTTTTAAACCAGTGAACAACTTGTCAATGGGAACGGTTGGGTTGTTTCCACTATCTCACCCTTTCTCTCTCTCTCTCTCTTTATTGGTGCAAATCTGTTTTTTGGGATTGGATCACTCTGTTCTGGGACACTTCTGCGGCGGGGCCTGTTTAATCGGCGTCCTCTCCCATGGCTGAGAATCAGCAGTCAGGAATGTGATCTGAGTGGGCACAATGACGCTTATCCCCCCCCAACAAAGTTTTTTTTCTTCTTCTCCTCCTCACAAGATTTCCTTAATCGGATAATTCCTGTCTTATTGAACAAGGAGCGTAGATCATGGGCCAAGCTCTGGGAGAAAAACACTGGAGCAGAACTGAGGTCATTTATGACGGAGGAGTCTTGGACTGCTCTCACAGCTTTACAGTTCTGAATGGAGGGAGAGGTTTATTCATTTGGACCCCAAAATCTTGGCGTGCTGCAGGATGGTCCACGCGTGTGAGTGTTTCGGTGTGTTTCCAAATGAGTGTGTATGTTTGCAAGTTTGTGATTGTACATTTGTGTGTGGGAAACCCAGGAAATCCAGTCTCCCATGCGCCAGCATCCATTGTGTTTGGTTTCCTCCTCTCTCTGTCCTTCTGAGTGACTGTGTGTGTGTTTAGCTGCAGAGCTTTCCTCTCTCGCTGCGGCTCTAATGAGACAGAGGAGGAAGTCCAAGCAGAAGGGGTGCACTTGGCAGTGTTAACTGGAAACACTCTCATGAATGGGTCAGAGGATCTGTGTTGGTAGGATTATTATGTACAAGAAGAAAAAAAAAATACTGCTTTCATCCAAACTGTTTCTTCAGACACACTTCTCCCTCCATCCGTTTGCAGATCCTTTCTTCATTCACAACAGAACAATCTGTCCAGAACACGCACATCAAAGAATCCGGCACAGTAAATAAAGACTGGGAGATCATATGCAGAGAGGGAGAGCCGTGGAATAAACCCAGACGCCACCCTTTGTGATGTTGACTGGATTGACTCTCTGTGGTTCCACTTCGCTTCACTTTCAACTTTATTGTTTTCCGGGAGGAACGGATAAATATGCACAGCATGCTGTAGTAGGTTTCACAAAGTAAAATTTTAAATATGTCTTAAACACAACATTGTGCAAACATCTTGACTTGTTGCATTTTATTGGATTTTTACAGGCTTCTGCACTGTGTAACAAAATAAGTACGTCAATTTTATGTAGGTTGCCCTTTTCACATTAAAAATATTTCAAAGTGCTTCACAATGTAGTACAAAATAAAATAAAACAGAGGTGTGCGCAAGATGTCATGAAAAAAAAGGAAAAACAATTGAAGAGGTAAGAAAAGTAGATGAAATGTTGGATGGCTAAAAACACCGCAATAAAAATAAACTACTGAGTAACAACTTAATGCCATGAGCATTATGGGAAGACCAGTTTGAAAGGATCCTTTTCGAACTGCTTTTTAAGACACCACAAAGTAATCTGCTTTCACCGAGTCTCCCAAAAACCACAAAAAAACTTGCAAACGAAGTAACCTTTCTGTAACAACTGCAGAGATATAGAAACAAATTTATGTCAGGGAAAATCCCTGATGGATGCCTTTAGGCTTTAAGGGAAGTGCAACAAAGACACATGCAACAAAGACCTTAATAATGCACACAATAAAGGATTTCTCTTCATGATCAGGAAGTTAAGTGACATTATGTAATAAAACACAAACATAATGGACACATCTTTTGGAAATGCATACTTTCTTTTTATGTTTTTACATGCCTTTATGAGGTTGTTTGTACAATTACCAGTCTGAGGGTTAAAATGTTGTTTCCCAACTCTGTTTTTCCACAGGATTTGTCAACTTTCCACAGGTCATTGTGATCCATTGTTTTTCCAGGTTATTGTGACATTTGCTGCATGTTTTAAGGTGTTTTCCGCCATATTCCATCACAGTGATCAGAGGAGACCAAACAAGCGGTAGCAGCACAGTTTAGGTTCGACAAGGTCGTTGCAGCTCTTACACAACATGGAGTTCACTGACCCGCTGTGTATCTGTACAGTCTGTCATGTGGAAAACATCACATTCGCATTTGAGAACAACACACTTGCAGTGGGGAAATTCTTGATGAGAAACAGTCAGGATGGAGGATGTTGTTTTCCCCTCTTTTAATCACAAATGAGCAGGTTGGCCTTGTGCTGGACAGGAACAACTTTGTGAAAAAGAAATCTTTGTTGAAAGAACTTTTCAAATTTGCATAGTGAAGAGCTGTCCTACAATATGTTTAAAGCAAATATTTTCTTATGTGATAAACCATATAGAATTTCTTCACTTTTAGTGATTTTCTATACAGCATGCCTCAGCAATTTTTTTCTGGGATTGCACTCACTGTCACAAAACTCAGTTTTATATCGCAGCTGAGGAAACAATATGTACAAAATGTTGTATATTACAACTTTAAGAACTTGGAAGAAATAGCTCATAGCTTAACTAGTGATTAGAGTGTCAAAGTTTTATTTTTCTGGGACAAACACAAATAATTTACCAGAACTTTCCAGAGTATAACAGGATACCTTGTTGTTGCTGTTATTTTTTTAGGGAGAAAAGTTTTAAAACTGACAAAAATCTTGTTATTCATAAACTTTTTCTCTGTTTTAAAAGTGTCAGGTTTAATAGATTCTAAGTTACTATGATGAGTGACAAGATGAAATTAAACTGTTTGCAAATTCAATAAAAATGGATAAACCTCTGCATCTAAGCTGTGCCACAAAAGCTGCAACAAGAGAAACATATATATAGATATTTAAATATATATGAGAGAGCGAGAGAAAGAGACTGGAATCAACTTAAGGCCATCTCTCTATATAAATCTGACACTGGGATCGGCGTATTTATCTATGCGTACTACAGTCTGATTTACTTTAGTAATGATGACTCTTTATGAAACAGATTATAAAGCAATATCACAGTTTTTCACAGTTTTACAGATTCAAAGAACACGATTTTCATGAACAAAATATTTTTTGTGTTTGTGCTGCAAATGCAACACGTATTAATGCTGAGAAACTTCTCTGACGTAGATCACTTGAAAATACACTCAAACTGTTCTGAACAAACAAAAATACAAGAAAATGGAACATTTACATTTCACCAGATGCCTTTTGGGAGAAGGGTTGTGTTTGTCCTCCCACGCTGTAGTTTCCAGCAGTGTTTACAGTAAGGGATGACACACAGGAGCACCGAGCAAGCATTGAGAAGAGGGTCATTAACCCTGCAAAGCGTACTGGCCTACTGCTAGCTTCTCTCTCTGCAACGTGATGCAGATGGCTGTTCCGCTGCAAAAGAGGTTCGAAAAGGTCCATTTCCTCCTCTTAGCTCAGAGTGTGCGAATGTTTACGCTGGGAAGTCTGAGTCAGACATGCTTGATCATATCTAAGAGTCCAGCAGGTGGTAAACACTTGCTTGCGTGTGCACACACGCACATTTTTTATTTTTATTTTTTCAGATATCAGCAAATGGACTTTTGACATCCTCTGTAGTGATTGCACACAATCACCATGAATCACAAAGCTAAAAGACAAAAGAGGAGGTGGAAAACACAACCTAGATGTTTACATGTTGGGGCATAAACTTGTTTTGTTGCCATGACAACTGTCATTCAGGATGCTGATCATGCCACACCAGAGGCAAAGTACACACACACACCCTTTTTACGCTGCTGATGATTGTTTGGAGGTTGGTTCTTCCTGCAACAGGACTTGAAACATCCTTTCGCGCTCAGAAATGGACATGACGATAAGACCCCACTGTTGTTTTGTTTTTCTCTGTCCTCTAACAAGGAAAACAAGGCTTGAGAACGAGGAGAAACAGAAACCCCCTGAACATGATCCATCGAGGTCCTGGACTTTTTCACAAGATAGGAATGTGAAAAATTCTCCCTCAGGACAATCTTTAAAATAATTACTGCATATTTCAGCCTTCGAAATACGTCACAGAGATACGTTAGTTTCAGAACATAAAAACACAACACAAATCTACCGGTAAGCCTATTATCTCCAGAGTGAAATGTAAAAAAATGGCTACTAACTAGGCATTATTTTAAATTTGAGCCATTTGTAGAACTATCATTTTGCAGCGATAATTCGTACTTACTTTCTTTGTCACTGTAAAAATCTCTCATATTGCTAATAACTACAGTTTTCAAACAATTGTTTCTTCAAAGTTCTCTTAAGTTCCTAATACAGCATTTAAAGCAAGTTGAAGTATTGACTTTGACTAAACTGAAGAACTTTTATCCTTTTTTCTTTTAGACATTATTTTCCAGGTTTCATCTGTCAGACGATGCCCTCACATTTGGCTCTATAAACTGAATAGCATATATTCATCTGTTGTACAAAGCATACCAAAATCCTGGCAGAAAAGCACAAGTCACTACCTCTCCTCCACTATACTTGACACTTGGAATGCATTGTTATAGGGCGTTAAATTGAAATAAATACACTGAGACCGTTATTGTGGGTCTCTTGGCTTCTTCATTAGTTTTCACCTTCTCTGCTCTGTCAGTGTCTTCGCAGGTTTGCAGTTGTGCCGTTCCCTTTGAATTTTCTGTGATGGACTGAGCAGTGATCTATATGATCTTTAATGCTTGGTTTGTTTTCTAGCCTAGAACTGCTCCAGGCCTGCCTGCTGTGTTTATTCACTAATGTCCACTTACAAACGTCTGGGTTTTTCACAGAACAGCTGTGTTTAAACTGAGCTCAAAATACACAATGGTGGACTGTATTTACTAACAATATAACTTCATAAGAAAAAGGGGGCTGATGCACCCACACTTGATTTTTTTTACTCATATAAGATTTCGAAAAACCTTTATGCCTTTCATTTCAGTGTTACAAGATGCTAAAAGTTCAGGGGTTGTGAATTTGTTTTTACATTCATTCAACATCGAGCGGACACTGACCTCCGTGTTTATCTTACATCGGCTAGTTGTTTTTTCTGACTTTACGTAATGCTGAACAATGTTTGATAGCCTCTCTGTGGGAACTTTGTGGGTAAAAATGAGCACAGGTGTGTTCGTACTGCAGGACACAACAACCCTGCTGGCTTTATTTTTATAATCTTTATAATACGTCAATAATCTCGCAGTGCAAACACTTAGTATAAAATATCATCTTTAACAAAATGTACATTCACATAAAACATTTCCATAAATACATCTTCAACAAAAGGAACCTGACAAATATCAAATAATTTAGAATATATCTCAGAAATAGACAATATCAGCAGGTAATACCTACATATAACAACTAAAACCCGTATCTTACAGTATGAAAATATCCAATTTACAGGAAAAATATTATGCACAAATAATTTCCAATAACTTTCCATCAACTTTTTTAAAGCAACTTTATAAAAATCCTCATTTCAAAGCTCAAAGAAAGCATCTGAGATACTAGATATTTAATCTATGTTAAAGATAAGTACAACACCTTTGTCATTTAAATGCTCCAAAATTGACACTTGCCTTTGTTTTAAAAAGAACTGTCCAGGAACAGTTAAAATAGTAAAAATACAGGCATTCAACACAAAAAAGATCCCACGAGAACCGTAGCCACACGCATTCAGTTGTGCTACAGCTCGACACAAAAAGTTTGATATGTTTATGAAAATAGGTTGGCACGTTTGAAAGAAACAGCTACCTGTTTTAATACAGCAAAAGCAGGGAGGAGGTTTAGAAGGAGGAGGAACCTCCCCCCGCCCTTCCAAACCGTTCTGCTTCGGCCTGGTGTCTATCTATCCTGAAATACATCCTCATTAAGATTCAAACACTAAGCTTATAAAGAAGACGTGTCAATAAAGCACCTTACATTCAAGAGGAACCGCTACTGTTAGCGCATGCATGAGGACGACATTAAAAAAAGAGCCTCTGCGTGTGTGCTGCTTGGCCTGCATCCGTGTTTCATCAAAGCATGCATGTATGAGCCGCAGGCTTGCAGGCATTGCATGCAAAAACTGATTACAGGAGAGTTAATGGCTGTGGTAAGCCGTACTGTGAGTGCTATACTGTAAAATAAATCATCTGGGTTTGCATGACGAAGCCAGAACCAGAGGTTTGGGTGTCTCCTCATAAACGCACACATTTTCTTTTCTCAACCGAGACGGTTTTGAGTTGAATAAAAATAGCAGAACAAAGCATTTTAACAGGAGCATAAATGTCTTCATAAACAGAAAAAGGTTTTCTTTAAAAATATAAATAATTCAGAGAGAAAGAGGGAATCACACCAAACTGAAACAAAAGTTCTCTAAGTCATGCTTCAACTCCACAGAGATAAAGACTGGTGTGCCTAGCAATGCACACTCTATTAGCTACGAACACTATCAGGTCAACTTAGGACCCAGCAGGCTACAGCATGCAAAGAGTGAACGCGCTGAGATAAGAGACAAACTGCTTTATTGCTACACTTTGACGAGGAAGAGTCTGGAAGTCAAGCATCACAGGGAAACGGACGGCAAACGCGATTGAAATGCAGCACTGGCATCATGCACTTAGAGAAATTTTCTTTAAAAAAAAGTTACGTGTGCCGCCAGAGGTTTTTAATAAGGTGAAAGGCATCCCCGACCCGTAACTGCCTTAAGGCAATGCCTTGTTTTGTTTTTTGTTGGTTTATATTTTGGCAAGATTATTCCATTACCTGCCTGCACTGATCAAACATTTGGTTTTAAAAATACTCTGACAGCAATAACCCTGTTAACAATTCATCTTCACTTAGCTCTAAAAATCCAGAAATCAACTAAAAGGCAACAAAAATGAACCATAGACATTTGTGAGGACTGGCTGCTAAGGCAACAGCACTGATGTCTTATCTACAATAATAAAATGGTCAGTTTAAAGAAATTCCCAGGTGTTGGTTGTTGTGAGAGGCTTGCATGCTACACCGTCAGTTGTGGAAAAGGTTTTGGCAGATCCCAGAGACTTCCTTGGCCTTGGGTTGATGATGAAGCAACGTGGCTAAAGCATCCCATATCCTGATTGAGACAACCTGCTTCAACGGGGAAGGGAGATGCAGGCGTCAGACCGTCCCATAGAAAAACCAGACTTGAGTCCTGGGCTCCTGCTGACGAATCAGCATATTTGCCTTCCTGTTCTCCAGAAATACAACAACAAAGAGCGGAGACAAGCTTTTCTGTGCTACAGTGATTCTTTAACCCACCCCCATTCTTATTTGTTTGTTTCCCAAATTCTCTTTGGGAGTGCATGCATCACACCACTGCTGCAGAAGCAGATGGCAGGTATCTGGTGGTGCTGGTGGAGGTGGTTGGTTTGGGCACGCCCGGGCTCGGGGTCCTGATGTTGGAGTAGCTGGTCACTGTGGGTGCGGGGCTTAGCCTGGTGCAAACATTGCCATGGGTGAAGGCGCTCGACCGGCGCTCGCTGTTAGTGTGCTGCAGCTGCTGGCTTTGAGAGGGCCTGCTCCCTTTCCTGCGGCCCTCCAAAAAGTATGTAAGCATCTGGCCCTTGCCCTTCACACTGACCTGACCACGACACACAAAGTTGTAGTAGTCGGTAATGAGGCGGTAGACATCCTCTGTCACCTGGAGGGTGAAAAAAGAGGACTAATGTTAGTTGGAACCAACATTTTGAATAGTTAAATATTAATCTGCATCGCCTATTAAATATATGGTAAGATAACATTATCACCACCTGCTTAATACTGTGCTGTCCTCCTTTTGTCATCAAAACAGCCCTTATCGGAGGACCCATAGACGAGACTGGATCCCTTAATAATGTTTTTTAAGTGTCTTATCCAGCCATGTATATATGTATGTGATATATGTGATCACATACATATATGTTACACTTAATGCTATTTCACATTTTTTGTAATTTTGATTACAATAAACATTCTTTTCATTTTACTCGGTGTCCAAAACCATGTGACTTTGGCAAATAAGCCTTACAAATGAGTTGATGTTAATGGCTCTATTCTGGAAGTGTCCTCCATGAAAGTAATCTGTGCTTTAAAAAAAAAAAGGGAAAAAAAAGAAAGAAAATGGGACAAAAGTTTTTCCAAAATGTACTTATTTTTGTTGATCTTTTTAGTTAGTTGATTTTCAACATTTCTTTATTTAAATAGTTTTTAAGGGGCCTAATGTAATATTCTACATTTAAATGTTATGTTTTCATTAGATGTAATTGGAAAATTATTATAATTAACAGAAATAAAGGCTTTCAGAAATGTATCTGTGCATACTTAACCTGCATATTTCACTTAGTGATAAAGTTCCTACCATAAATAGGATTTTCAATGATGATCAAATTATTTTAATGAGTCTATATATGTATATACTATATAAACACATTCAGTGGCAGACTGTCAGTGCTG